>PVKH010013980.1:0-16667 GCA_004027955.1 Chaetophractus vellerosus
AACCCGGGGTCTCCCATGTGGTACCCCAGCGCGCTCTTATCTACTGAGCTATCTAGCTGGGCCCTGGAATTTGCAATTTTAATAAGTGCTCCAGGTAATTCACACACACCTTAAAAGTCTCAGAATCACCTAGGCACTGAGTTAAGGTGTACTCTGTCTAAAGATAATAAACCAAACCAGCTTTTTCAGTGGGTTTAACGTTCCACTCAGAATTTCTGAGCCCCATCAAGCGTGCCATACAGTATGCCAACTCTCCAAGGACAAAAGGTTTTTTAAAACTGGACCATTTGCTCAGGGCCATTGAGTGTGAGAATGTCTCAGGCTTGCCCTCAGTGAGCACTAATTCCTGCAGCCTAGACAAGGGTTTACTTTAACTCTCCAGTTTTAGTCTCACCGCTTTGCCTGTTTTTCTCCAGAAATGACGCTGTGTGGGGTTCAGTCTGCTTCAGAAGGGGAAGCAGTCAGAGGAACAGCTGAGAGAACTTTTGATATCTCTGAGCCCCCAATTAACCTAGACACTCATTATTTTATCCTTTTGCTCCAGCGGCTTGTTCTGTGTTAGCTGTCTCCCACGGCGACCTGGTTTATCATGGGTTTAGCACACGCTTGGTCAACAAGAATTTGTATTTTCTCAAAAAGAGAATCTGCTGCTATTGGTTTGTAGGAATACATTTCTGGAAGGTTTACCTTGTGAGTAAACCACTGGCAGTAAAATTTAACTCATAAACAGTAATGCCTGGAAACATGCTTTATTACCTTTATGCTCTGGGAAAAAATACCGTGAGAGAGCTGCGTTGCTCTAGTGTGCTGTGTTCTTCAGTGTGTCCTGCTTGTTTCTCTTCAGTCAATTGCCCATTGGGAACCTTTTATTCTCTGGAGCACGCTGTCTGTGAAAGCTGTTTGGTGGGATCCTATCAAGATGAAGAAGGGCAACTTGAGTGCAAACTCTGTCCAGCTGGGACTTATACAGAATATCTCCATTCAAGAAGCATCTCTGAGTGTAAAGGTAGAGGCTTACTGTAATTTTGACCAGAAGAAACCTGAATTTTGTTTCCCGTTTTGAAATCTAAATAGCTAGTAGATGGAAAAAGAACATTACTGAAAGCAATCTCATTATTTATTCTTTCTTTATTTTAATTATAAAATATTACCTGCATACTTCCCCCACTTTAAGAAATCAGTTTATCTTTCACATGGAAACATCCCGTTGCTCTAAATAAGTCAAAACATATTGTCAATAACTCCAATCCACATTCCTCAATTAGCCTGGATTTTTCTTGAGTCTTACATTAATTGATGGAAAGGAGTTTCATGACACTTAGCAATCATTAGCTTTTGTTAAAATAGTGCTTGATATGAATGAGATCAAGTCTCCCTTTACTTGGAAATGAATAACTACAGTGTGGCACATAGTCTTCCTACTAAAATACTCAATATTTAAAAAATATTTTTACTGTTATTCTCAATTACAGTTTCTGGTGGAAATGCTTATGCTAGAGAATTTTTATGCACTCTGAAAACACATAAGATACACCTAAAATGAGGAATTTCAAAATTGTTCCTGTTTAATGACAAATCTAAGTGCAGGGCCAAAGGTAGGTGATTGGAAATGCAGCTCTCAGTGCTGAACGTGAGAGTCATGTAGGGACAAGGGCCAAAGGAAAGGACAGTGCACTGGGAGTTGGGGGATCTGGCCCGAGACCTGCTTTTCCACAAACCATCACCATGAATTTTAGGAAGTTCAGCCTGGCTGGGCCTGATGCTAAGACGACTTTCATCTTTCTCCTTCACCAGCCCTCAAATGAAACAGTATCTGTAAGTAGGAGGAGGTCGTGAGGCCAGTCCTTACTTAGAGCAGCGAAGATGCCAGGGCAGTTATGAGGCTCTAGCCCAAGTGGGGTTTTGTTTCTATCACTCAAGAGTACAATGTACATTTTGTGCTCGTGATTGTCCATATATGTATAAACTTTATTCAATAACTATTGATTGAATACTTCCTATCTGTCAAACTCTGTGCTAGGCTATAAATGGAAGTAACTGGAAACAGTCTGAAAGGTATTAGTATACAGAACATGAGGGAGACTGAAATATAGTGTGTACACTTTGCTACCTGAGGCAGAGTTGTTCATGTCCCTCATTCTGTCCTAAATTAAAATGCAGAAAGTTGTCCTACACAGTGCTAATTTTGTGCAGCTTCATAGCATCATTTTTAATCATTTTGCATTTTTCTTTATAGCTCAGTGCAAGCAAGGCACCTACTCATCAAATGGACTTGAGACGTGTGAGTCATGTCCTCTGGGCACTTATCAGCCAGCATTTGGTTCTCGGAGCTGCCTCTTATGCCCAGAAAATACTTCGACTGTGAAAAGAGGAGCCGTGGGCATTTCTGCTTGTGGAGGTGATTGAAGCCTTAGACGTTGATATTTGTCCAAACTATTTGTTATATGCATGGAGGAGTGAAATGTTCTCAGCAAAACAACATGTCTACTGTACGCAAAGAACATAAGTAACTGCCTCTTAAGGAGAATCCCTTTTATTCAGGCAGCCAATACTTACGTATAAATACCCCCATTATGACACTGTGCTGGTGCTATTAGGAATACAACTTGATCCCAGGCTTTAAACAGGAATAAACATGTGGCTTCCTGATATGGTGGAAACATACCTAACCAGGAACTCATTTTCCTCATTTATAAAATGAGGGCCTGTCTACTATTCCCTAAAGCTCTAAAAAATATATTATCTTATGAATAATGACATTTCATTTAAGATTTTCCTCAGTGTTTCTCCATTTTGGTTGCCCACTAGAATAACCTTCAATGTAAATCAGTATTGTGAAAATACTGAATCCTTATCTTCGCCCAAGAGATTCTAATTTAATTGAGGGTAGAGCCCGAACACTGATTGTCTTTTTTAAGTTCCCTCAAGTGATTCTGAGTAACAGGAAAAATCAAGGATTAATTTTGGTTCTCAGACGTCAGCATGGAGAGCTTATTAAAGCACAGATCCCTGGTCCCCACCCCAGAGTTTTTGATTCAGTAAATCTGGGAAGGGGCCTGAGAATATGCATTTCTAGGTAGTTCTCAGATGATGCTTGTTTTACTGGCACAGAACCACAGGTTGAGAACCACTGGTTTTAATGATCAGAAATGGAGAGATTAGGGTCCCAATTGTTAAATATTTCTAACATCACTACCGATTACAGTTTTCCAGCAAACTATTTATACAGATGAGAACAAAAATAAAAGTTGAAAATTTAGAATAACAAACTAGACTGACAGACAGTCCAGGCCAATTTACTGCCAGAAATCCCCCAAATTTGAAACTACATGCAAAGTCAATGGAACTGGATTTTTAAAAAAAGAAAGAAAGCGGGGAGAAAAAGCTGTTGACCTACCTCTGCTGCCTCCCTGGAAACAGAACAAGCCTGCCTGGCTGACAGAGGAAAGTTAAAAAAAAAAAAAAAAATTGTGTCTTCCCTGTTCCCTACACTCTTATTTTTAAACCTGAGGTCTGTGGCAATCATAAAAGTGAAACGCTCTTCCTTTATTGAATGAAGCCAGCCTCTGGGCCCCCGTTTTTCCTAATCTGCAGACACACGCATACACACACTCATTGCACACCAGTCATACATACAACTGCTTCCAACTAGACACTGAAATTCCTAGAAAACAACTAAAAAGTAAATTGTGTATGGTGGTAGTGATGGGAATGTCTAGCATTGCATCTTGGGAGATGGTAGTCCTAAAATGTTCCCTTATATATTTTTTTCCCTTAGTTTTCCCTCCCTCACTCACTCCCTTCCTTCCTGTATTTATTTATATGGACATGTACAATTTATCCTATTTCCTGGTAAGATACCCCTTTTTGCATTTAGCATATTACTAACTTAACATGACATCATATCCCCTATACATTTTACTTTCAATCACTTCTCAGTGATTGGGTCTGTGGTTACAAACTCAAGTGTCTGAAATTTTTCATTTTAAATTGATTTTTATCTGAAGAATAAGTCCCTCAAGTGATTTGTTGTTGCTGACATATGGTCACATTTGAGAAGGCAAGATTATTTTTGGCCCAGGATGACAACATCTCTTACCCTGACACTCTAGAATGGAGTTAAAAGGAGGCTCAGGATGAAAGACTTTGACCTCTGACTTTGTCTTGGGAAGTCTGTTTTAAAGACAAAAATCCACCTGGCTCCACTGCTGTTGTATGTGTTATCCTAAATGCTATCAGGGAGCAGCCATCAGGGTTAAATGATAGGGCCTTTGGAAACTGTAAAGGGAACAGAACAATTTAATTGAATTTTATTTCACATAAACTAAAGTATATTCTGGGGGAGCAAATGTAGCTCAAGTGGTTGAGTGCCTGCTTCCCAGGTACGAGGTCCTGGGTTCGATCCCCAGTATCTCCTAAAAACAAACAAACAAACAAAAAGCCCAACTCTCACTGGGGAGTGGATGTAGCTCAGCAGTTGAGCGCCTGCTTCCCATGTACGAGGTCCTGGGTTCAATCCCAGGTACCTCCTTTAAAAAAAATTCTGTTAGTGAGTGACAACAAGAAAAGTAGCAGAAAAATCTCATGGGCCTGTTCACTAATGTTTTTGAGAGTCCTGCTTTTGTGCTAGTGTGGACTGATTGGGCTTTGCATATGAATTTACTTCCACTCATTCTGAAAATTGCAAAAACTTAAACAATAATTTCCTCTTTTTCTGTATAAAATCAAGCCGAGTATTGTACCAGTTATTTGAAAATACTTTTTTCCTTTTGAGTATCATTATAGACTCAAGGCTTTCTATGGACTTGTTTTAATTAATTTCAATTTTATTTTTAGATGCTCCAATTGCCGCATATGGCTGGTTGGGAGCCTTTTAATCTATTACTTATGTCCTTTTGTCTTGACTTTTGTTTGTGTGTGTGTTTTGTTTTGACTTTTGAAAACATTTATGTCATTTGGCAGTATCAAAATGTCCCTAAGTGAACTTGTGTTGTGTTACCCCAACTATTCCTTTAACGATTCTGTTTCTTCTGTGGAAAATGGTATTAGAGACCAAAATCTGACCTCTAGGATTGCATATCAGATTTGTACTATGGGATATTTTTCACTAGCCATTTCAATGCACTATTTTTAATTCAATTTTAATATCATTTTTTACAAACTTAGATTTTTCTCATTCTCTGCAAGAGAAGAGGTGAGAAAGGGCTAGTTCAATTTATTTATAACTTATATAAGTACTATAGTAAATGCTAATTGACCACTCCTGAAGATTATATTTCTGATTAGGACAACTGTCTGTCCTTGGAATGTAAACTAAACTAATTTTCACATGCAAATTTATTTTACATTTTCTATGCCAAAATATTTTAAAGTAAATTATAGATCTCACAACAACCTTTTAGTTATTCTGGGAAGCCAACAGATTATTAGGTTAAAATAGTAACCTAATATTTTAGTACACAATTTTATCTTAGTAAAATTTTAGGTATTATGTTAGTTTTTAGGGACATAGTGTTTTTTTTTCTTTTTGAGGGTAAGGCTATGCTGAAAAAATTGTCTTTAAAAATTTTTTTTAAATAAGTCTAATGCATAATAGTATCTTGGGTTGGACTGACAAACTTTATCCTTTTAACTCATAGATATTTTCTTAAAGAGACATTTTTATGTACCTTTATCAATGGAAATTGCATGTTTTCAGTTAATTACTTTAATTGGCTGTTTGGAAGGTAACTTTCCCAATCAAGCAATCAGTTTTGAAAACTTAAGAATCAGGAAACCATTTTAAACTCAACAACTTTGCATTATGTCTGTGCAAACAACAGCTCTGCCTAGAGCTTTGACGGTTTGTTTGATAGAACTCAGAGCTCTAGCAAACAGTAGATAAACTTATTCTTGGTAAAACAGAGATACTTAGAGTTAAGATAGTTAAAACTATTTCATGTGTATAACAAATGTAACTACACAAAATATTTTTTTTCTAAATTTGCATTAACATCTATATCTTGTGCTATACCGTGATCCAATTCCTGACTTTTGTCGTTTGGGTATGTAAAAAAGCTGTTTTGCCAAATATTTGGCTGACTTCATTTTTAAGAAGTTTGATCCTAAACTTCTTGAGGTTACCACAGATGCTTTATTGTTTCCTCATACCAAAAATAAAAGAGAATGCCATGAAACTTGAAGCATCCTCCTCCCTTGAGCTCAAATGCATCTCAAAATTGCTCAACCATATTACTAATTACTTCTGGTGCATGGATTTTTGTTATCAAGAATCCAAAATCTATGTGATAAGTACACTGATTACCATGGCTTACTACCTTGTATTCTGTCTTCTACACTTAAATTTATGCAGAGAAGTCGTACTAGTTTAATAATCTTCTCGGTTCGTATTGGCTTCAGGGCTCATCCACATGACACCAGTTCACACAAGGAAAGGACACACTCCACCTGAGTCCATCTTACGGTCAAAGGTATCTGTCACGACACACAGTCTTAAAACCCCAACCAAAGGAGTTAGTCATGAGTAGTCGACACCTCTGTCCCTCTGTCAAATGCAACCAAAATTTATTGAATGAAAACCAGGCTTATGTTACGTTTGAGGCTATTTTTTAATTAGCTAATATTCCACCAATTATTGACAAGAGAATCTCAGATGGGTTAAATGACAGTATTCAACTGGATGTTCTTTACAGAAAGTATGTTTGACACAAAATGGCATTAAAAGGTTAAAACTAAAGGATTGCCAGAGACATGAATACAAAACGTAAACCAGCAGGGTGGCAAACTGAATTTATGAAAAAGTTAAATTCAAAGCCAAATAGCATAAAATGAGAAAAATATTTTGTTTCTCTCGCAAAAATTCACAAGGATTATGGACTAGTCATGATGAAGCTTTAGTCATCAAATAACAGTGTAAAAATATGTGAACCCTCCCTATACAAGAATCAACTCAAAATAGATCAAAGACCTAAATATAAAAGCCAGGACCATAAAACTACTAGAAGAAAATGTAGGGAAACTTCTTAAAGGCCTTGAGTAGGTGGTGGTTTCTTGGTCCTTACACCCAAAGCACGTGCAACAAAAGAAAAAATAGATAAATGGGACCTCCTCAAAATTAAACACCTTTGCACCTCACAGGACTTTGTCAAAAGGGTGAAAAGGCAGCTGACTTAATGGGAGAAGATATTTGGAAATCACATATCAGAAAAGGGCTTAATATCCAGGATGTATAAAGATATGTTACAACTCAACAATAAAAAGAAAAACGACCCGATTAAAAAATGGGCAAAAGACTTAGGTAAAGCTATATTCATAGGTAAATCAATTTTAAAGTCTTTCATTTTTACATTATCTTCTTTTTAAATAAAAAGGAATTTTAAAAATTGTAATCGAACAATGAAAGCAGTTGAACAAAATTAAAAGATAAAGCACAAACTAGCAAAAGTATTTGCTCTGTGTATGTCAAAGGATTCATATCCTTAATATATAAAATAATCATACAAGTACATAGAAGTAAGACCTCCCCAGTAATAGACAACTGTTCAGCAGAAATAAAAACTTCTAATAAGTATAAAAATAAAGCAGCTTCATTTATCGTCAAAATGAAAAAATTGCAATTCCATTTTCACCTTTAAGTTCAATTTTTAAAAATACTTATCAATACAGATAACATGAGAAGAGTGATTTCTTACACTGCTGATGACAAAATAAATTGGAAGTTTTTTTTTAATGATTTGGCATTTATATCTCAATAGCTTTAGAACTAACAATTCAACTACTTTGAATTTATTGCAAGGAAATTTTTGGAACTATATACAAAGATTCATGTAGAAAATTTCATTTCAGCATTATTCCTAATAGAAAACAAATGAAAGCAATCGTCCACTAAATGTCCGCTGTTGGACTAAATGTCCGATTAATTCTGGCCTGTCAATGGGATGTAATGTCTTGCATTTATTAAAACCCATCTTATAAAATATTGTTTAACGATTTGGGGAAATGTAAATGACATGTGAAGTAGAAAAAATAATATGGCCAACTCCAGTTTTTATTGGGTTCGTGTATTTTGTTAAAGATTGGAAGGAAGCACAACAAATTTTTATCTAGATGATGAGGTGGTATGAATATTAAATATGTAGAAGGAATTATGTTAGTCATTCAATAGTTTTCTTACCACCAAAGGACTTCCACAACAAAAGGCACTTCTTTAAATATAGGGGCTGTTGCTTGCTCTGTGTATAAATGATTTATTTTTACCTTTGCAGTACCTTGCCCAGTAGGAGAATTCTCTCGTTCTGGGCTAATGCCCTGCTATCCGTGTCCTCAAGACTATTATCAACCCAACCCAGGGAAGTCCTTCTGCTTATCTTGTCCCTTCTATGGAACTACAACAATCACTGGTGCCAGATCCATCACAGATTGTTCAAGTAAGATGATACTCTTCATTTCTTACATAATCATATACTGGGAACTTAGTTTTGCTTAACTCTATGTTAGCTTTATTTCTGAAGATCCGTACTTCATTGAATTGGGGTGTCTGGACTTATTAGATTGTCCTTTTGAGGTCTTTTGTATGATAACACCTCAAAGATTCTTAATATGGAAATGTTGAACTGATAACTTCTCAATTTTTCTAAGAGCCTAGGATTTAATAATATATTGCAACCAACAAAAGTAGATGGGGCTTTACTCACTCTGAAAACCAGAATATTGACTATAATCGTATTTAGATTATATCTACCACATTTCTCTGTTTTCCTATTACTTTCCTCAGGTTTTAGTTCAACTTTCTCAGCAGCAGAAGAAAGTATACTGCCACTTGCCTCTCCTGGACAGAATACAAAAAAGTATGAAGTTAGCAGCCAGGCAAGTATATTTTCTATTTGTAAATTTTCTCTAGTGGAATGTTTGGAAAACAATTTGTCATTATACTTGTCACATAGAGGAAAACTACAAGAATTGAAACTTTAAGCAATCAAGACTCATGGATATTATAAATGAATAATTGTGCATACTTGTGACTTCCAATAAGAGATTTCCAAAAATGCTTAGAGGAACTTCTAAGTTTGAAAAGAGTTTTTTCCAGCACTGTCTGGCATCAAGAGTGTGTAGCTGTGGGGAGCTTTTTGATGCACTGATAACACTGACCCCAAGCATACCCCATCCCTTGAGTAAGGTCATCTGGTTTAGCAAAAGGCCTTTCCTAATTTGCAGGAAAAGTTACTCAACTTTCATGAAAACACTCTAATTTTTTTCTCCAACAACAACAAAAAGGTCACTTATTTGAGTAATGTAGCTCATGAACATAACTCAAGAACACAACTAAATCATTTGTTTTCCATTTAGTCTTTTAAAAACTTGTTCAGTCTGATTATTTTGGTATAGTCTGCAATTATGGTGAACTCGCCTTGCCCAAAGCCATGCATTCCTTGGCCTTTAATATTTTTTGTCGTTTAATATTTTTCAGGAGCATAAAAAGCAGTTATAGTTCTTATTCAAATTCCTACAACCTAGTCCAAGCATTATAACCTGTCAGGGTTTTGTAAATCGTATCTGAAACTGAGCCTAGTGGACACAGTAATTTTAGGGACCCCTAGAGCAGTGACCCTCAATGCTAGAGACTTATTGGAATCTGCTGGCCAACTTTTAGAAATAATGATGCCAGACCCTAGCCCCAGAGGTTCTGATTTAGCGGGTCTGGTTTGGGGCCCAGGGCTTTAGTGTATCTTAGAAACACCTTAGTTGGCTTCTAATGTGAAGCCAACATTTGGAAACGCTGCCTGGGTTTACCAGAACTTCGTTCAAGACTAATACATATCATTTGGGCCATATATGGCAGGCACCAATGTTATGCAGGTAGCAGTCCAGTTAGCTTGAGTGAACTCACCGGGAAACAGGAACCCAGTGTCTAATGTCATAAGCCCTCTGAAACCCTAGTTGGGATTGCTTTGAAATGAAGAGAATATTTTGTCTCTGAGAGATTTCTTTTTTGCCACTGGTAGGTTTTCCATGAATGCTTCTTAAATCCTTGCCACAATAGTGGAACCTGCCAACAACTTGGACGTGGTTATATTTGCCTCTGTCCACCTGGATATACAGGTAACATAGAGGAATAAGAACCTTAATATATTTTCATGTGAAATCATTGTAACTTGCAGTATCAAGCTTTGGAACATCGAAAGTATACCATGTAAGATACATCAGATCATATCAATGCACAAAGATCTGATTGAAAAAGATAAATTCGTGGGTGAAAATATATATATATATATTTACATGTGTATAAAACCAAAGAGAGTTGTCTTGCACATTTTGGAAGAAAAATAATCATCTTCTCTATGTGAAAATCACATCATAACCCACATTTTATGTTAGAATACAATTCTGGGGGCCATGTCCAAGGTTTTGCATGACAAATGCATGGCATTAAACCTAGAACAGATGGTCCAGCCTAGGCATTTTTAAACAAACTCCCAGCTTCTGTCATTTGCTCCACATCAGTGGTAATTCTTGTGAAGAGCTGTGATTTGTTGTTCTGTTCCTAACTTTCTGGAGGCTGTGCTTGGAAAAACAATATGGCCTTGGATATGATTATGTAGTGTAAGAATTATGCTTTCTTGCAGTTTGGTTCACATTCCAGTTCTGTCCAGAAATACCATTTTTGAAGGGAAATATTTTAAACCTTAAAATTTCAGCTTATTTAAAATAATTCACTATTTTCTTCTAGCCCACTTTTGCATTTCCTCAAATTAGTACAACCAAAATGAATTATTTTTAATGAGAAAAAAAAATATTATGTAAATAAAAGAATTCACTACAAAATAAGCAAAGGAAAGTTGGAACATGAAACAGCCCACAGCAATCAAGGATATTGGCTTCCCAGTTATTACAACTTGCTCGTGTGTGTTTGTTTCTGTGTTTCAAGTTTTATAAAATTTCTTAAGACTTGACATTCCAAAAGAAATAATGGATCTTGTCCTAGAATTCCATAAATAACAAGAGAGAGCATGTGGTTCTCAAACTCTAACATGCATCAGAATTACCTGGAGGGCTTGTTAGAGCAGGTGGCTGGACCTCCCCCCCAGAACTGCTGATTCAGTAGGTCTGTATAAGGCCTGAGAAGTCAGGGTTTCTATCAAGTTCCCAGGTGGTGGTGATGCCTTTGGTCCAGGTTTCACACTGGGGGCTACCTGGCAGAGTGGAAGAACATGGGTTTCCAGCAGAGCTAGTCCCTAGAGAGCCTGTGTGCCCCTCTGGAAATCTGCAGCCCCATTCTGGACACCTGGCATGGGAGCTGCATCTGGCAGGATTTAGCCCCACCCACACCTTTAGCCAGGTGACCCTGGTAGCAAGTATATATGACTTCGTATCTTTCACTTTGGAATTATTCTAATCCCTGGCTCCCTTTTATCCTTCCAATTACCCGCCCCCCTTTTACTTAGTCCTCCCTACTTGTAACTAGGGATCTTCTGCTATTTTTTATGTATCCTTATGAGGATATCCACCTGTTTAGAAAGAGGCAGTGTCTTCATTAAATAAATAGCTAAGTGATAGCACTCAACAAATATTTCCCTTTCCTTCAGCCCCAGCCCCTGCAAATTCAGATTATTGGGACAATTATCTTTAAACGATCATGGCTCTGTTTGTGTCAATCCCTCTCTTTGACTGCCCTTCATTGTTTGGTTTGCATTCTAGGCTTAAAGTGTGAAATAGACATCGATGAATGCAACTCGCTGCCCTGCCTCCACAATGGAATTTGTAAAGACCGTGTTGGGGAATTCATTTGTGAGTGCCCATCTGGTTACACAGGTAGGGGGAAAGTCTCTTCTTTTTACAATGTAAAACTTGGAAGCATTAAAATTTCATTGCTGAGGTAAATCTGAAATGTATTTGTTGTTCAAATACATCAGGTGTTATAACCCTACTGAAGAGGCGTATCTTCCAACATGAAGTTATTTCTGTGCATTAGGAAAGTGTTGGTTCCATTCTGCTATCGTGGAGGAGAGTAAGAGATCAATTCTGCAGAAGGGAATTGCTTGAGGTTGATAAAACAGGCAGAACTGGGTTTGTTTGCTTTTATGTAAATTTCACATGGCTTTGATTACATACCATTATCTGCTCCCTCTGTCACATGTTTGTACTGTATCTTTTTCTTCTTGTATTAGTATTATTACAGAAGTTGTAGGTTTACAGAACAATCATACATAAAATACAGGATTTCTATATATCATTCTATCATTAACACCTTGCACTGATGTGGTACATTTGTTACAACTGATGAAAGCATATGTTTATAGTTGTACTATTAACTCAATCCATGGTTTAACTTAGGGTTCCCTGTTTATGTAGTTCAATTTCATGGATTTTTATTTAAAATGCTTATTCTATATCCGAATGTAGTTAAGCAGGGAACTGTTGGGTTGTAGGGCAGGCCTGGTTTTGAGTCCCATCTTTTCCAGCTAGGTTTGTGACCTTGGACAGGCTGTTTAACTTCTCTGAAACTGTTTCTTCATATGTGAAATAGGAGGTCATCAAATGAGAGAAAATATTTAAAGTCAAGCACAGTGCAAATGAATTTTAGGGTATTTCTTAACTCTTCACTTAGTATTTTACTGAATTTATGATGTGTATGTGCTTATTTCTATGATGTTTGTGTGTGTGTCTATAAAATTATCACCAACTATGGGCTTTAGGTATTTATAGTCTTCAAAGTGTTATGGACCACTCTTCCTCTCCTTTAACTTAAATGAATACATTTATTTAAATGCATTTTTAAATTTAAGTCAGAGATTTGTAGCTTCCAACCATGCCCCCATTAAAAAAAAAAAAACAAACTTGGAAGCACAGAAGCACTGATCTTCTTGTCAGTACCCTTGTTCAATCAAAATTTAATGATATTGATAATCTGGTCTCATAAAATCAAATATGACTTATTATTTTGTAAGCAGTAATAACTTCATAATATTATTGCAGGGAATAATTATCTAAATCACCCAGTGCTGTACCTAAATTATAAAATTAGTATTACCATACTAAAAACATATCTCTATATATATTAAAATATGTAGGTGTATAATTTTCTATATTTTACTATGTTTGGTAAAAATCCTTCAAGCATTTTGGAGGAACCAGATTCTAATGACTATATCATCCCAAAACAATTTTCATTAAAAAATGAAAATGTGACTATCATAATTTATAGTAGTAATCACTTGAATCAGCTCAACTCATATTTTTTCTCCATATGGAATCCATGCTAACAATAGTAATCCCAGTCATATGGGGAAATGCACTGAGTTTATATAGTAGAATCACATTTTATCTGGAAGTTTAGTTCAGAAGTTTGTATATGCGGGAAAATTGTAAATAGACACAGCAACCCTTGAAAAACCCCGTAAATGAGCAAACAAATAAAGCACACAGGCAGTCTGTCTTTAAGTAGGGCCTGTTTTACCTCCAACATCAGAAGAGATGATTTTTGTCTCATAAACCCCGGAGGCCACGTCATGTATATCTTGTAAAAAATTATGCTGGGCTTGTCTTCTGAGAGGCGTGCAGGCTCTGAGACTCACCGAGAAAGCCACAGACCAATACATTCACCAGCTTCTGTCCTGGCCATGTGTTCAGCAGCTGGATCTCTAGCCAAGTCGCTTGGCCAATTTCAGTTTTTTTCTTGCATGCTCCCTGCCAATCTCTTTGCCATGTGCACGTGGCTGCATTTTCACATATATTAAATTTATTGAGTGGATCCACTGTGAAAGGAAAAAAAAATGCTCACAATGGTCTGTATGAAAGTGCAGACTCTATCTTATATTTACTAATCTCAAAAGCTGACTTCCTTTGGTAAAATTTGCTTTTAGCACATCTTCATGTTGCTAGAGTACATAACTTATCAGATATGTGTTACAGAATTCCAGGAAGCACCCTTCCCTCTTCAGCCCAAGGAGTTTTTATACATATATACTTGAATTTGAAGATTTATAATTCTAGGCTCATTTCTGTGCCTGGACATTCTGTACCTCCTTAGGACTCAGTTTCTAAATCAGTAAAATGAAGGGCTTGAGTTATATCTGTTGTTCTTAGAATATATTGACATAGACATGGGGCAGCTGCATAGAAGTTTGGCTGTGTTTTCCCAATTTGCAGAACTAAATAAGTCATTTTCTCTATTATTTTTCTTTCATAAATTTTTTCAAAATCTATAACTGTTACCTCTTACCTATAAAGGAATAAACTCACCAAAATGGTGAACAACCAGCAAACAAATAATATGAGAATTTTTTGGAAACAAAAACACACTTATTGCCTTAAATTAAAAATATGGCTGGATATTCATGGTTGCAGTTTTCTGTTGAATGCTGAAATTGTTGTCAGATTTCTTGGGAGAAAATTTGTTACTGTTTGTAGAATGGAACAAAATGTTTTATTTCAAGGTATTGTGCAAAGAGCAAAATGTCTCACAAACAAGCAAACCATGATTTCTAATTGATCTGCTTTGGCAACTGAACAAGTTGCTTGAAAGCTATTGCTCTTAAAGTCCTTTGAGGTTTTCTCCAGCTCAAAGATTCTCTGATCGTTTGCAGGTCAACTATGTGAAGAAAATATAAATGAGTGTAGCTCAAGTCCTTGTTTAAATAAAGGAACCTGCGTTGATGGCTTGGCTGGCTACCACTGTACCTGTGTGAAAGGATTCGTAGGTAAGATGTCTCCATTCTCCCTACCTCGTCTTAAAATCCTGTAAAGCACCAGAAATTATTACATTTACTAACATTTCATTTGAATTCTAGAAGCACATCAGAAGACAGAAGTTTCCTAAAAAGTCAAATCAATTCAATAGCTTCTTTGGAAGCAAAATGATCTTTCATTCATTCAACAGATATTTTCTTTTCTTGGCAAACACATTTGCCTTTTAAATGTATGTCTCTGTATATGTGTGTGTGTTTGTGTGTAATCAACTTTAAAACATTTGAAAAGCAAGCGTAGACATTTCAATGGAAATCACAGAGCAGTTCATTAAACCTACTAATAAGTTCCAGTCCTTCTGTTGTGTGGTCTCACTAAGACTTAAGAATTTTTTTTTAAACAGAAGTTCCTTTTTAAAAAATAAATTCCACTATAGGATTAAGGTTGTTTATTTCATATCAACAGCCAATATGATACTCAGCATTAAAATATCAGACTTTATTGTTCATATGACTCATCTGGGGAGCAAAAAGTTCCTGAACCCTCCCCCCAGACAGTCTCATTCTTGGTCTTGAATGGAGCTCAGAAATCTGCATTTATTCATCCATACTTGAAGAACACTGGACTATAGGAATTTCTGTTAAAGTCAAATAGAAGAAAAGGATATCCATTTTTATATCTGCTTATTGGTGTAAAAATATAAATGGAAATGATTATATTTGATAGTATATTCATTGATAGGATTTAATAAGGTACTCAGTTTAAAATAAATAAAATAATTGACAACAGTAATTGAAAATTGACTAAAGAAACTATTGCACATTGATAAAATGGTATATTATATAGCCTTCAAATTTTGCATTGTATGGAATTTAAGAGACCTAAGAAACATAAAAAGTCCAATATGTGAACCTTGTTGGGCCCCTGATATAAAAAGAAAACTTTAAGGCAATCATAAAATTTTGACAATGGACTGGACATTAAACAATATTAAGGGATTGTCAGGTACAATAATGGCATCAGAGATTTATACTGAAATATTTAAGGGCATAATGCCATACTATCTGGCATTTGCTTTAAAGTAATAGAGATAAAATTGGTGGGCAGTAGATGAAACAAGATTGGAAATATGTTGGAAAATTTTGGAGCTAGATGATGAGATAGATAATGATTCATTGTACTATTCTCTCAATTTGTGTGTATGCTTGAAAATGTATTTTAAAAAATAAAAATGTAGAATAGTTAACACCATAGGAAAATACTTACATTGTATGGTTAAATGAAAAAGGCGGGGCACAGACAGTATGAACAACAGGATTCCATTTTGGTTATGTGTCTATATGCAGAGGAAAAAATATTAGAGAGGTACCTCTGAGATTAAAGGTGCATTTTATTTTCTTTAATGTGTTTTTCTGGATTTTCTATATTTTCTATGGTGAATGTATATTACTTTCCATAATCCACTAATCATTTGGTTCTATTCAGTCACCAGAATTGCAGAATTTCCACTTTCTGCAAAGATGTGTAGATAAGGCAGGGTGAGACATACACAAAGAGAGAAGAGGTGCGGGAGGGAGAGAGAGAGAAGGGGAAGAGCTTATGTGCAAAGACAAGCAGTCAAGAAGTAACTGAAGAAGAATTATCATGTAAGAGCATATTGCAAATAAATGCAAATAATATGGTAAAAAAGTATACTTAATTGATTAGGAGGAAGTCCAAGGAAATAAATGGCCAGTGAAGGAAAGAGGCAAGGCCAATGAAATGGAGAAAAGATTTGTATTTGATTTATTTTATTTTTTAACAATATCTCAATTAGATATTCATTACTAACCTTAGATTCAGAAAGAAGTGAGATAGAAAGGGAAGATAATAAAAAACACAGAATCCTAAAATAACTAACAAAATCCAGAGCTCATTAAAGAATTAGATCTCAAATCAGTTTGATATAGGTCAGTGGCTCTGCAACTCTGTATCCTCCATTCCAA
>PVKH010013981.1:0-16671 GCA_004027955.1 Chaetophractus vellerosus
GTGGCAATTAACGCCCTACTCATAACTTAATCATGCCCAGATGAACAGATGAGCTTACAAACATAATCTAACTTATATTTTTGGAATTCATAATTAATTCAAACTCAAACCACTACACCAGGTTTTAGCTGTTTGAGCCTTCTTTCTGTCACATGGCAGGACCGAAATGAGCAAGTTCTCTCCTCTTCTGTGTCCTCTTCTTGAGTGAGTGTCCATTTATATCAACCCATCAAGGGGATGGTGACTCAACCAGAGTCATGCTCTACCGATGTGGTAGAATCAAAGCCCTAATCTTAACACAATGTAATCAAATACATTTCAGCAGAATCTAATACAATCAAAGAGTATCACAGCCAGAAGAATAGATTAGTTCACAAACAAAATCTTTATTTTGGGGATTCATAAATAATCTCAAACTGCCACAGTATCCATTTCTTAATTTCAGAAGTCTCAAAAATAAAAAGGATATTACCACAAGGGTAAAATTATTATTTAATATTCAATTAATTGTAACACAATACCTGAAATTGTATTATGCACTTTTAGTTTGAGAAGTGAAAGAAAAGTGTATGTAACTTCTCTAACAAATTAGCAGTTCTGAGAGACTTCAGATTGAATGGCATTTAAAAATATTTATTCATAATTTCTTTGAAAATTTAAAATTCACAGTTGCTATGTGAAAACTGACTTAAATTTGTCTTGTAAATAGTACAGTGAATACAGAAATATATGATAGCATATGAAGTATTTTATATCTATATAGTAGCATAAAATTAATGTTATTATTTTATATAAATTGTGCCAAGTTATATATGTTTTTATAAAATTTAATTTGTGTAATATATAATTAATAAGGTGTCCATGTATATAGAATATTCTGAAAAACAGTCACCTTTCCTCAGGCTATATTCAGTTTTATTTAATCTTTTCAAATACATAAGACCTAGAAAAAAACAATTCACTTAATACAGGCAAAAAGAAAAAAATAAGGACAGTTTTTGTCGGGTAAATTTGAGAGATTTTTATTTTGTTGAAGACTGAAATGACCTGGGCACCTATTCTCATAGGGGAGGAATAATGGAAGTTTCAAATAATGTAGTATATTGAGAACTGATAGTATTTACCCTGTCTGATTATATACATGTGTATTCAGTTTTATGTCTGACTACCTACATACCTTATGGCACTCATTAACCACTATCAAAAAATTAGGGAGTTTTCTTTTAGGTTTTATTTTAGAATGTATCCCATGAGCCTTCCACATTAGGTACCACTGAATGCTAGTAATTTATAATTAACTACCAAGGATATATTTAAGGCAAAAAGATTAGTAAGACTCTGAAAGACACTAGAGGAATATGACATGCACATAAAAACAGAAATTATAATTTTATGAGTTTCTCTAAAGCAGGCTTTTATTTTAATTGAAGCATTTCTTTTTTTCAGGCAGACACTGAGGTGCTTAAGATTAATGTATAAGGTCAAAGACTTCCCTACATTGCCTTGAGTTTGAATCTGGTGGTTAATATTTTAACATAGCTTTCCAGTGGATACGATTTCCTAGGCTACGTTTTAATAATCCCTATTCTTCATCTGGCATCCACTTTTACATCACATGCTAATTTCACACATGGGGCAGTCTATTGTGATGTCCAGTGTAAATGTCACTGTTATGTCTCAAAGTTCCTGGGATAATAGAGGAGTTGTCTATTCCTGCCATAAGATCACCCTTTGATAATTAATTAAAATCTACTTTCCACCTATGATTTATATTGTTTGATTTGTTAATTTATTACTTGCTTTCACATATATTATCTGTAACTGAATGCTAGGACTAAACAGAGTAAGATTAAAAATGGAAGATAGACATGTAGTTCTAGGTAGATAACTAGGCAGACAGAGAGGCAGACAGATGGATTGAAGTGGTATCAACAGTCATAGTTGGTCTCCATGTCTTTGGGAAAACCAGATGACTGCACCCTGCCTACATTTTACAAATGAAAATAAAATGCCTAACCACTAGTCACAGACAAAACTCTATTAACCAAAATAAACATGTTTTAGACTGAGAAGCTAAGTATTCCGTTATTGTCAACTATATGTATCTTTGCATAAGAGGAAATGATTGGCATGTGGAGTGGCCAGACATTCAGAGAGTTTTTCCTTTCTCAATACTTACAATCTATACACTCTTGTTTATCTGGAGGTATTTTCCACATTCTGATAAGTCAGTGACAGCAAAGGCATAAACTTCATTTCAGAAAAAAAAAAAAGGTGAATTTCAACGTGGAATGTGGCACACAATCCTAAAGAAGCTTTAGGTGGGGGAAATGTACTGATGTTGGATTTTTGCGACCTTAACTGTGGTTCCATTGGAAACAAGTACAAGGTCACATCTTTGTTAATATGTTAAAATTCCTGAAAGTCAATCCAGAGAAGGGCAGATCTTGCAAATATTTTACAGCAAAAGGGGGGAGTTAGGTTATATAAGTTGCAAAATCTAGCACAAATAACATATAATAGTGCTTGAAAATGTTAGTTGTTAATATTTTTATATTTAATGAGAAATATATTATTGTAGAAATATCATCATCATTATGTCATCATTATCATCATCCTAATGATTCTGTAGGAAGAAATATCTGGAATGGGGCTGGGAACCAGAATTTAATAGCTAAGCTGATACTAACCTAACTCATTAAAGTATTTTAATTTATTGCTTAATTTAATGCCCATCTTCCAAGTCCCTGTTTTGGTAGCTAGCTGATGAGGGATGGAAAATCAACAAATGAGATAATCTGATGTAGGTGATGAATGAACCAACTTTAATAAATATTGGAATAAATTGAAGGAAAAATTTATTTTCTTCTTTTACACTTCTGAGGAGTATAAACAGGAACCCCTTCAATGACAGGCCAACTATATTAAATTGGCCTATAGACCCAGACCTGGAGCCTTTAAAGACATGCTGCAAGCAGATGTGTGTGCCCATAGCATTTCCCAGCAGGCACATCTCATTGCAATAATGTCCTAATGTCTACATTGTACCTTTTTGTTATCATTTCAGGAAAATGTCAAGGGTTCACACGTGTTGTCTAGGCTTTGGGAAATTAAAGGATGATTCTTGGTCTATGATTTGGACAAAGTAGTAAATGAAAAGGCAAAGCGCCTCCTTGAACCCTATCTTCCAAAAAAGTTTTGCAGCTACTAGAAAGGATTAATGAAATATTGAGCAGTGGCAGTACTCTAAGGATAAGATGAATGGATACTTTATTGAGATCTTTCTTTCGTTTAGGAGGAAGATGAGGAAAGGAAATTGTAATGAAATTGAATGAAGGAAAGGATATAAGAAAGCAAATAAGGATAAGACCTCATTTTAAAAATCCATTCTCCTAAATGAAAATAATATATTGTAACAATTGTATATGTATGCTACTGTTTACATGCACTTATTGTTTATAGTGACTTTCAAATATTTCATTTCATTTTATCTTTACAAAACCTTCATGAGACAGATTTGGCAGGAGTTGCCCCCTCATTTTTTGTTGTTGTTACATATCCCCCCCTTTCTGCTTGTTCTTGCTGTGTTCATTTTTGCGTTCTTCTATGTCTACTTTGTCTCCCCACACTGCGGCAACGCGCCGAGTCAGCTCACTGCACAGGCAGCTTTGCCCCGCTCAAGGGCGGCTCTGCTCTGCTCGTGGGCGGCTCTGCTCTGTTAGGGGGTGACTTGCCCTGCCCGTGGCAGCTTTTTGCCCTGCCCACAGTGGCTCTGCCCTGTCCATGGTGGCTTGCTCTCTCAAGGCGGTCTGCCCGCTCAGAGAGGCCCCTGGGAACCAAACCCGGGGCCTCCCATGTGGTGAACTGGCACCCTATCCACTGAGCTACAGCCGGCCCCTAGCCTCATTTTATAATAAAATATAAATCCTAAATTATTTCCTCTGCCCATCTTCCCAGTTGTACATAAAGGAAAATGACTTGAGATTATATCTCTATATTAAGGATATCATCTAAAATATAGTGTAATCACTGTTTGCACAAAAATTTGACCAAAGGACTGAGATAGAACATATACGAAGTGAATATTGCAGAAGGCAAGAATATTTAGTTTAGCATAGTCTAGTCAGATAAATTGAAGGGTAGAATTTTTATCTTTAGATATATGGAGAACTACAATACCTTGAGAAAGAGAATGGTGATAAGATATTCAATATTGACCTTTAATACTAAAAGGGATATAGATTTATAGCATTGAAGTATCTGTGCCTTAGTTTAGCAATGAGCTTTCTTCCAGCCTCAAAGCTGTTCTTTGACTTGCTTGTTGCACCCATTCCTTTTTTTTTTAAAGATTTATTTTTTATTTATTACATATCCCCCCCCTTTCTGCTTGCTCTTGCTGTGTGTCCATTCTTCTGTGTTTTTCTATGTCTGCTTCTTGTCTCCCCCCATCTTTGCAGCGACGCGCCCAGTCGGTCCTCCGAGGAGGCGGCTCACTCCGTTCCTGGGTGGCCCCACTCCGCTTTCATGGGCGGCTCTGCTCCTTGTTTTGCGGGCAGCAGTCCTCCATGTTTTTTGTGGGCTGCCCGGCTTCCGTGGTTTGCAGGAAGCAGCTCCGTTTTTCACAGGTGACTTTGCCATGCCCGTGGGGGCTCCGCCCTGCCCGTGGCGGCTTCTTGCCTTGCCCACGGGGGCTCTGCCCTACCCACGGCGACTTGCCTTTCTCAAGGCTGTCTGCCCGCTCCGAAAGGTCCCCGGGAACTGACCCGGGGCCTCCCATGTGGTACCCCAGCGCGCTCTTTATCCACTGAGCTATCTAGCTGGGCCCCCCATTCCTTTTCATTTAGCCTTCTTATTATTGGGTAATAAATGATATGAATGTGAAGATAAAATTTTCTTAAGTTGTAAATTGTACCAGGTATTATGTGAACCTAGGAGAACTTTCTTATATGCCTAGAGTTTGCCATATCTTTTTTTTTCTTCTATAATGCCACAGATGATTTCAATGAAGATGAGTCATACTACCCAAGAAGAACTAGATATTGAACTTTGTAAAAGTATGAACACTGACCTCACTGACAGGTATTTCATCATGTTTCTACATTAAGGTATTAATTTCAATTTCAATCTTCCTGTAAAACAAAAAGGAGGAATTTTTTATTATGGGGATAATGGCCTAGCTGAAGTGACATAAATTATGGTCACAGACATTAAAGTTACACACTAAAGTCTACTTCCTACTGTTTCACACTGAGCATTTCTTTCCTTTTTGTCTAGTAAATATATCTAAAAGTAAACTTGAGCTTTACCAAGCCAGGGTCCTTAGAAGACTGCTGTGATATTCTTAGATGAAGTCACAGCTAATTGACATATTATTTTGCCTCATTTGATTGGGCATATCCTTGAAGATCCTCTTGCACTGATATTATTACTATCTAGGCCTGCTTTGGCAATCAAGAACAAAATCAATTTTAGTCAATTATGAATTTGACAAATGAAATTTTTGTTACTTCTGCTTTTTCTTTTTACCTATTCTCAATTATATTTCCTAGAACTTATCTGCCTTTTATTGAGAATTACTTTAACCTCATCAGATATTTTATTCAGCATGAATGATATCTTAAAATGTATTTTAGCTGCTAGATTTACAATTATGAACATGGCGAGAAGGTTTACTTCAAGGGTATTTTTGCGATGTTATAGCAAAGCAAAAAAATAGACAATTATGAAATATTGTCATAGTGCCACACAGTCAAAAGTATAGAGTGCTTCGATGTAGAGGATATTTAAACAAGGCATAGCGATCACAATAGACTTCCTAGAGCAAGTAACATGGATGTTGAGCCAAGTAGGAATGTCCAAATTAGAAGATGCAGCACTGGCAAAGGCTTAAATTGAATAGATAACATGGGTGTTTTAAGCATTGCAGATTTGTTCAATTTTGATATGAATATTATTTTTAAAATGTTCTGTTTTTAAAAATGTGAAAATAATATGTGTTTAAAAATGTAAATAGTACAAAATAATTTAGAATAAAAAGTAAGTCTCCTTTTGTGGTACATCCAGATTAAGGAATAGTATTCAGTAATAATCTATCAAAACATGAAAAGATGTAGAGGATTCTTAATTGTAGATAGGTCAGGGGCCGGCTGTAGCCCAGTGGATAAGGGCACCGGTACACCACATGGGAGGCCCTGGGTTCGGTTCCCGTAGGCCTCTCCGAACAGGGCAGACCGCCTTGAGGGGGCAAGCTGCGGTGGGTGGGGCAGAGCCTCCATGGGCAAGGCAAAAAGCTGCCATGGGCAGGGCAAAGCCGCCATAGGCAAGGCAAGTCGCCCACGAGCAGAACAGAGCTGCCCGCGAGCAGAGCAGAGTCGCCTGCCAGCGGGGCAAGCCGCCCGCAAGTGGGCAAGGCCACTGCTCACCGGTGAGTTGACTAGGCGTGTCACCGCAGCGGGGGGAGACAAAGCAGACACAGAAGAACACAAAAATGAACACAGCAAGAACAAGCAGAAAGGGGGGAGGGGGATATGTAAAATAAATAAATAAATAAAATAATAATAATAATTTTAAAAGTAGGTCTCCTTTAAAAACAAATCATCAGTCCTAATTGCCCAGAGTCAGGAATCATCAACAGTTTATATCATTTCAAATCCTCTCCAAGCAAATGTGTATTTTTGCATATATGATGCAAATGTTTCTGTATCATCATCTTTTTTATGAACATCAGTTTTGAAGATTTTATATATCAACTTGTATAAATTTACCACATTCTTTTAAATGACAGGATAATATTGTTATTAAAAGACAGTTATTAAAATTATTCTTAAAATATTTTTTAATTTTGCTATTTAAATTAATGCTATAATTAGTATCAGTGAATACATAAATCAACAGATCTATTGCCAGAACTTTCATTAGTAACTGATGGGTTATATAAATTTTATTTAGATACATATCACCAACATTTTTTCAAAATGTTTAAACAGATGTACTTAAAAAGTGTGAGAATATCTGTTTTCAAGCTATTCCAAAAGGAATTGTATTTAGATTGCATCCTATGAAACTGTATACTTAATTTTTTAAATGTTTGCATATTGCCTACTCATAAGGTTCGAATTAATATTAGGACATTTTTTCTTTGCCAACATTCTAAGTGAATTGATTTTTGTTTTTCTATAGTAAAAATATATGTTTATTCACAATATTTTTCTCTATATCTGTTCATGTTATTTAAATATATTTCTGTTGAACTGTTTCCCTTTCTCTTACTAGTTTACTCATTTTTATGAATTATAAATTATGTATGCAAATTAATTGTGTCATAAATGTTACTATTTTTTCCTGAGACTTTCATTACACAAATTGTTAAAAAAAAATTTAAAACAAAATGGTTAGTCTTAAGTATTTCAAATTTAAGAAAACTTCTCCCGGTCTAAGATCAAATGTGTGTATGTTGTGTGCATGCATACATGTGTGTGGGCTTATTAATTATATTCCTCTAGAGATTTTTTGGTATAGTTTTTCAAACTTTATAATATTGATACTTTTGAAAATTGTTTTGAAAGTTGTTTTTATTATAATTGATAATATAATGATACAATTTCACTTATTTCTTAAAAACTAGAGTTATCACAACACCATTAAATTTTTTTCTGCAGTGATTTGAAAATACAAGTTGAATATGCACTTATCTAATTAGCCCTTCCCCCTGGATTCTGTATTATAATCCTCTGATCTTTTTGTCTATCTCTGTGGCAATACTAAATCATTTCAATTATTGTATGTTTAATATTAATTTTGGAAAATTACTAAGTAAAATTTTCCTTTATCAGATTTTTTTCATGGAAGTTTTGTATATTTATTTTTCTTTAAAAGTTACAATGCATATTTACAAAAAATATATATTCTGTTATTTTACTGGAAACTATCATATATACATATGGGTACAGGAAAATTGACATCTTTCAAGTATTGATGCTTTAAATGCAAAACAACTTATGTTTTACCATTTATGCAAATTTCCATTTAGGTCCCTCAGTACAATGTTAAAGATATGTACATAATTCTTTCACATTATTTTTTTTAATCATCAAAAATTTACATACACTAATTAAGTAACAAAAAAAGCAACAACATCAACAATCTGTTAACTTTAGAAACAGACTTATCTACAAATTCAGTCTCCAATGGTAAACACTTCTAAACACTTATATATGGTTCTTATCTTAGGCTTTTGTTTGTTACTTCCATAATATGCCAGCATTTCTCAATGTATCTAGTTATCAAACTTTTAAAATTTCTTTTCCCAGATATGGAAGAAGATAGATTAGATGATGTAAAAAACATTATCCACTTCCCCTTTTCCCATTTTATTATCTTTAGATCAGTTCTTAGTAAACTTTATAACTTTTACTAGTAGTGTTAAAACTTTATTTCTTATTTATTTATTTTCTCTTAATGAGGAAATGAATACTCCTTTGATTCCTTCCTCATCTGCTACCTTTTGTTTCTGTCAGCTGTGCAATAATATATTTTATCATCAGATGGATAACATATTCATTCTGTTTAGCACCTATTATTAAATCTCTTGTACTTTGTTTAGATATTGATTCAAAAAATTGAAAAATTCCTATTAAGGTGTATTGATAATACTTTGTTTTGAAAGAGCCAAAATCCATGCAGACTGAAAGAGAGAACGTCAATTCAGGCTGAAAAGAGAAAAATCAGTCCTTCCAATATTGAGGGTGGGAGACGGGTGAGATAAAGCCTGCTACAAAATTAAGAGAACACTTTCTTCCAATTTCAAGAAGAGATTGTAAAATGCCATAGCAACCCTTTACTGAGTGTGTGGTGCTTTCTTACCAAAGGATGTCCCAGATTCTCCTTGATATTTTCATTTATTACTGCGGATACTCATTTACTAAACTGCCCTGACCTCCTGGCAGCAATCAATTCCTAGTTAATTCCCACTTTTAATTTCACCTCTGAAAGAGTATCTAATTCAGAAAGGAGGCTTGCTTCTTTTAGATTGTCTTCAGAATCCCCCAGCCAAAACCCAGGCTTGTAAAAGATGTTTTCCTCCTCAAAATGGTTGCCTCCTCCCTCTTGTTGAGTGGCATTAACACATTTCTTCATTGGAAGTTAAATCTGATCTTGTCTGATGGCTCCCTTGTTCCTGGTAGTCTTTGGCTTACTAGGATTTCACAGTTTATGGGTCCTCCACTAGGTAGCAGGGCACAAGATATCTCTGACCCTCCACCAACTGAGACTGTCTGGTTTTCTGTTAAGATTAATTTTCATACTGAACTGGACCTCTCAGTGTTCCACTGAGACTTAATGCCAAATTTATTATCTGTTTCCCAGGATTTGGTGTTTTGGCCATACTTTGTTGTCTATCTGTAAATTTTGGCTTCTAAAACTGTAACTGAATTGTTTGCATCTGTTCTTCATTTTATGTGTTGTCTGTTAGATGGAGTCTGTAGGAAGTAGTTGACAATTTTAATAGGGGCTGACAAGGTTGAATTTTTTCTGAACCCTGTGACCCTGGAAAACAGCATAGGTTTAGAAACCCTTCGCCCACTGTGTCACTGACCAAGACAGCCTTAAATTCTCCTTAGCTTGACTGAACTTTAGACAGATTTTTTTTCTTGACTCCAGACCCCTGTTTTCATAGTAAAATCAAAAGATAACATCATGTAATTAGCATACCCCATTGCCATCCCCCTCCATTAATTTTCCATTAGGTCACCCCATTTCTTAAAAGCTGTCCTGTCCTCTGCTTCAGGGGACCTGAGCTCTCTCATACCTATTGTGATAGCCTTCCAATCTCTCTGTCTCTCTCATACACACACACACACACACACACACACTAGCATTCTGGTCTCTCTCTTCTGTATTGCATATAATTTTAAGTTAAGGCCTCTTTCCGTGTGTTACATTGTCTGGTGCAGATTTTTTTTTTTTTTGACATGGCCTATCTGGAAAAGCTCTCACGTGAACTAACCCTGAGGTCTGAGGAGAGTCCTTAAAAGTGATGCTTTTGTGTCCTTGAGAACATCTTTGTTAAGCGGGTGTTTCTGTCAATATTCTGTTGGCGACGACTGATCTTTGACTAAATTTCAGCAAAAGGAAGCTGTGGTGGCTATATTCCAGAAAAACATGTTCTTAATTTTAATTTGTTCCTGTGGGTGTGAACCCATGGTATATAGGACCTTTATAGGTATAGGTATAACGCAACTGAATTAAAATGGGTCTTAATTCTGTAACTAAAGGCCCGATAGGGAAGACAACAGAGAGAAAGAAAGCAATAGGAAAAGCCAGAAGCTGAAACTCAACAGAACCTGGAAGAAAACGGAGAAAATGTCACCATGCACATTGCCATGTGGCAGAAGAGCCAAGGACCAAGGAATGCTGGCAGCCAGTCCCAGAACAGTATAGTCTTCCGGAAAGAAATCACTGCCTTGACACCTCCATTTTGTACTTCTTATAGCCTCAAAACTATGAACCAACAAATTCCCATTGTTTAAGCCAACCCATTGTATGGTATTTGTTTTAACATCCAGAAGACAAAAACAGGAGCTATACAAGCATTGTTCTTGCCAACTGGGCAATTCTGATGGGGTTATCTTTTTCTCAGACCTCCCTTTCACTGGTCTCAGAAGCCCCCCTTTGTCACATAAACCTGCTACTTTGCTAGTTTATTTTTTCTCTCTCTAAATGGCACAATTCAATCAAGGACAAATTGGAGTTATTTTGATATTGACAATATTATTCTTTTACAGAGTGCCTTAGGATAGAAAGAAAGAAAAATTACAATGAAAATTTGTTTGCTTTCTTTAATAGGTATGATAAAGTTTCTGAAGTACCTTAGGACGCCAAAACTGCCTTCTGAAAAATCTCCTAGCAAATGTAAATGGGAAATGTGAAAACCTTGAACCTGCTTCTCTTGCAGAACCTTCTAATTCCTACTCCTCCTCCCTTTGCCTTTATCCAGCTTTTTCTTTGCCTGACTCTTCAGTTCCATCCTCTTCTACACCATCCTCAGAGCTATGCCCAGTCCCTATAGACCTTTCCCTTTCCTGCCTTCACCTACACTTGAAACAAAACAATCTCTATTTTATATTTATGTAAAGCCAGAAACCTTTATCTATTTTTCTCTCTTCTTTTCCCAGCACTCAGGAAATTACAAAAAGTATTTTTAAAAAATCATGTGGTCATTATTTGTACTCTTACACACTCTAGGAATAGCTAATTCAGAAAAAGAATTAATAATAAATTAAAAATTTAATTGGGAACAGGCTGTGGCTCAATTTGTTGGGCTCTGGTTTACCACATGGGAGGCCCCCGGTTTGGTTCCCTGGGCCTCCTGTCAAAGGCAAACTGCTGCGCAGTGAGCTGATGCAGCAGAGGGAGATAAGCAGACATGGAAAAACGCAAAGCAAAAATGAACACAGCAAGCACAAGCAGCAAAGGGGGGATATATAAATAAATAAAAATAAATCTTTAATAAAAATTTTAATTAATTGTGTTTCTTCACTTTAAAAAATATGAACATGTTAATTTAAATACTAGTCTTTACTATAATTACAAGATAAGAAAAGACTTTGAGTAAGAAAGAAGATGAGCTTTCAAAAATGATTTAAAGTGTCTTTGCATTTTGATTCATGAATATCAGATTTGTAAATTGTGTATTTTTAAATCTTACCAGATTTAAAAATATTTAAAAATATTTTAAATATTTCTGATAAAAGACAAATGGACTAATTGAAATGAGTTAGTAATCTTGTATTAATAACAACTCTATGTCTGCCTTTGATCTTATTATATATGAAGGAATATTCTAGTTTAAATAAAACTAAATTTAAATTTCTCATGATTTAAAATTTCTAAATTTTCTATATTTTTCTTATGGGTCATATAAGTTATCAGTTTTTAGACAATGTATAAAATTAAAAACTAGAAAATGGTATTAACTAAATGATATTTAAGTGATGGATATCTCTCTCAATATTTTTTATTAAAAGCTCTATTGAAGTATAATTGGCATACAATAATCTGCACATATATATAATTTCATATTTTTTTCATATGCATACACTAATGAAACCATCCATCACACAATCAAGATTAAGAATATACATAGGGGCTGGCTGTAGCTCAATTGGTAGCACACCGGTTTACCACATGGGAGGCCCCAGGTTCGGTTCCCAGGGCCTCCTTGAGCAGGCAGACCGCCTTGAGAAGGCAAGCCGCCATGGCAGGGCAAAGCCGCCCGGGAGCAGGACAAGCTGCCCATGAGCAGTCAAGGCCACCGCCCGGTGAGCTGACTTGGCGGGTCGCCGCAGTGGGGGGAGACAAACGGACACAGAAGAACACAGAAATCAACACAGCAAGAACTAGCAGAAGGGGGGGGGGTATATAATAAAATAAAAAATATTAAAAAAGAATATATATATATTTTTAAAGATTTATTTTTATTTATTTATATATCCCTTCCTTGCTGCTTGTGCTTGCTGTGTTCATTTGCTTTGCATTTTTCTGTGTCTGCTTGTCTCCCCATGCTGTGGCATCCCGCTGAGTCAGCTTACTCCTCGGTGGCTTGCCTGCTCATGGCAGCTTGCCTGCTCATGGCGGCTTGCCTTCTCCAGGAAGCCCTGGGAACCAAACCCGGGGCCTCCCATGTAGTAAACCAGAGCCCTACCAATTGAGCCACAGCTGGTTCCCAAGAATATATTAATCATCTCCAATTTTTTTTTATTCTCATGGTAACCCTTTCCTCCTACTACTCTGAATTCCATTTCTGTCTTCAGGAAATCACTGGTCTTCTTTCTGACATTATAGATTAGTTTGCATTTTCTAGAAATTTATTCAAATGAAATTATATAATATATAATGTTTTGTTTGGATTCTTTCACTCAATATAATTATGTTGAAATTCATCCATGTGAGTGGGTATCTATAGTTTATTCCTTTCATTGCCTAATAGTAGAACATTATTTGATTATACCACAGTTTAACCACTGGTTTTAATGGCAATGAGGTCAAACTTGCTAAGCTAATGTCTACGTTCAAGAGAATACCTGACTCACCCAGGGTCTGTTTAACCTTTCTTTTGTGCCCTTTTCTATTCATGCCATCCTTTCTTCCCAAACTTCTGTTGACCACTGATCCATTTTTGTCCCCATAGATTTACTTATTCCGGAATGACATAAAAAGGAAATCAAATAATATACAGTCTTTGGATGCAGACTTCTTTCATGCATCAGAATGCATTTGAGATCCACTTACATTGTTGTCTGTCTTAATTGTATGCTATTTTTATTGCTGAGTATTCCATTTTGTGACTGTAACTAGGTGGATCTTTTTAATTTGAAAATACTAGCTTTTCATTATCTCTGATAAATTTTCTTCTCATTTTACTTGCACTATTTCCTCCTCCCCTATTTTTCCTCTTATTTTTCCCATAACAGTATTAGTCAGATACTGAAAATCCTAACTTGATACTAAATGCTTTCATCTTTGCATTTACATATATTGCCCTTTAGTCTATTTGTTCCACATTCAGGGTAATTTCCTTTAATATTGCTTCTACATCTAATATAAATTTTGAGCTTTGTTTTTAAAATTTCAAGATCTTCTTCTGATTTACACATATATTCTGAATTTGTCTTTTTTGAAGATCTTACCTGTGACACTTTCCAGTTGGGTGCATCCCAGAAAATCATGTCCTTAGTGAGTATCCAGGCTCAGAGAACAGCTTGGAGGAGAAAGGACAGATGAACCATATGACTGATTGTTCACAGCTGAGCTCAGGGAGAAAGTAAGCCTGGAGGAGAAGACAGAGACCCAGATTGGCTGAACCACCATTGTGCCTTGCCATTTAACAAGAGTCCAAGATAGCCAGCAGCTGTCCTTCAGTAAGATGCTTCGATTTGGACATTTTTACAGCCTCACAACTAGAAGCTTTAAATTAAATTTTAATTTAAACTTATTAAATTCCCATTGTAAAAGTTAACCCATTTCTGATATATTGCTCCCAGCATCTACTGGCAAATGAAAACACTACCTTAATATTTTTAAGTTCTCTTCTTATCCCTTAAAATATCTTTTTCCAAGATCAGTTGTTGTTTTTGTTTTCCTCAATATTTCTCTTTTATGCTTGATTTTTCCTCAAATACTTGGCAAATCTTTTTATTCTAACCAGATTTAATAATGAAGGCTTGCTTTAAGTAATATGAATAGTTGATGTAAGTTTCTTTTGCCTTTCTTCTCAATATATGTAGATGCAATATATTTCATTGTAGATGTCACTAGTGGATGGACATTTCTTAAACATGATGTGCAGAAATACAAAGCAGTACCCAATATGGGATGTCACTACCATATTAGACAACACAGGTCCCCTCATAAAGATTATTTAATTATTTTAAGGAAGTAGTAAATTTTATGCCTGTGTATGGATATGAGTGCAGCAGAGGTGACTAGCTGGGGTAGCTTTTTCATATACAATCCTTAAATTAAGCATGTACCTTTTTGAAGTACCAGCTGCTCCTACTCTTTGCAAATATGCCCAGCAATATCTCTACAATTTCTCTTTATTGGGAAGAACTGGTCCTATCTCTGCTTTGGCATTCTCCTATTTCAGAAAATATTTTCCTTGGTTTTGGTTTTATTGTCAAATTGTTCTCATTTAATTTCTGTCTTTCAGAAATCTTCCAAAACATCTGGTCTATGGAGTCTCCAATTTCCTGTTATCAACAATGAGAATATCATTTCAATTCCCCATGTCATTTTTCATAGGTATCAAACATTTCTAAAATAAGATTACTGAGAGCAAAGAAAAGAACTGCATACTGCCACATTGAATTACTTATTTTTGTATTCAACTTCAGCTTTGTCACAAAAATTTCTCTAACATTATATAACCATATGGTTATTACCTAGCTACTAACTAACCAACTACAAACTATTTTCAAGATTTATTTCATACTGGCAGATTATTTGAGCTTCTTTGAATACAATTATAAATTGCACATGCAATGAAACAATTCTTAGCAAATTTCTCTTGCATAAATTTCTAATCTAGTAATAAAGTTTTTCACCACATGTGATGGTGGCACTAATCTCTGCAATCCCTCCAGGAATCTGGTATTGCCTTGATTTACTATTTTGCTAGGCCGGGGCAGTTCTAGGGGCTTCTACTTGGCCTTTCCAACCATAATAGCCCTCACTCCACAAGTCAGGGATCCAATGTGGGGATTCTGCCAGTTACTGAGTATGTCTATTCCAATTATGCGTTCTGGAACTGGGGAAATAACCACAGAATGGGTCCTGGGACCCACTGGACCCACTGTGAGACGGACCTGAGCTAAAATTCCATCAATCACCTGACCTCCATAAGCCCCGACCCTGACTGGTGGACCACAGTGATGTTTTGGGTCTCCTGGAATTAATGTGACTTCTGAGCCCGTGTCTAATAATCCTCGAAATGTCTCATCATTTCTTTTTCCCCAACACACAGTTACTCTGACAAAAGGCCGTAGGTCTCCCTGGGGAAAGGTGGGAGGAAGATTCACTGTATAAATTTTTGGCAGTTTAACAGGATTCTTCCCCAAGGGGACCTGGCCTTCTCCTCATTCAAGGGGCTCTGGGTCTGTAAACTGTCTTAAGTCTGGGAATTGATTAAGGGACCGTGATTCTCTACGTCTGTAATTTGAGTTAGGGTTTTGTTCACTCGACCTAGAACTGTTCTGCTTATACAGATCCAGAAGAAATTTAGTAGGCTGCCCATCTATTTCACTTCTAGGTACCCCATGATCTACTAACCAGCGCCATAACTCCATGCGACTCAGACTATTCTGTGTGCTGTTTTGAATCTGTCTTTCATTGCGAAAGCTATGCCCGGCTTGCCTTTGGTGATTCACTGCCATACTTGACTTTTACCAGACCAAGATCTGCTCATCCCCATAATGTTTAAGGATTCCAATTCCATTACAGCCCTCCCTACAGTAATATCTGGACTGCAGAGAAGAGCAACCACAGAGCTCTTCAGAGAAGATGGGGTTAGACTGACGAATTTATTCCTCACAGTCCTGGTTAAAGGTGTGTCTTCTGGACATTCCTGGGTTGGGTGGGCAGGTCTCAAATGGTAAATCCATTCTAGCATTCCAATCTCTCCAAGCCTTTGAATTCCCTTGTCTACAGTATACCATAGCAAATCGGGCATCTCAACATCACACCTGCTGGACCATCTTTTTGGTCCATGTTTCATTCAGCCACTCAAACAAACTGTTAGAGCCCTTTCTAACCCCTCGAGCTACAGCGTTGAATCCAGAATTTCTGCTTAGTTGGCCAATATCAATAAATTCAGCCTGCTCCAACTTTATATTCCTTCCACCATTATCCCATACCCTTAGTATCCATTCCCACACATATTCCCCTGATTTCTGTCTATATAAGTTAGAAAACTCATGCAGTTCTTTCAGAGTATAACGTACTTCCTCATGGGTCACACTTTGTATTTTGGGGGCTTGTTGTAATTTTACTCTAGTAATAGGTCTGGAAGACAAGAGGGGTGGAGGGGGTGGGTAAGGAGAAGGATTAGAGATGTCTTGCAGGTGACTGACCTCAGGGAATAAATTTGCATTTTCTTCTGGTGAAACAGGGTTAATC
>PVKH010013982.1:0-16652 GCA_004027955.1 Chaetophractus vellerosus
AAATAAAAAATAAAAAGGTTACAGAGTGTTGAAGGGATTTTTGGAAGTAGAAACAGTGGAGTTTAAAATTGTCCCATTTTCAGTCCAGATGACAGTCCAAGTGTAGGTAATTAACTGGAAGGGTGACACCTCCTCCCAGGTTCCAGCAAAACTCATTATGGCATGTATCCAATGCTTTTTTTCAGTTACTTTGATAGCAGTGGGAGTTATCAGGATAACCAGGTAGGGCCAGTCCACTTTGGTTCTAGGGTGCCGGCCTGGAATTTACGGATCCACACAAGGTTTCCAGGCTGAACCTGTAAAACAGGGCTGTTAGAAGGTATTTGGGAGGCTGGCTGTAGCTCAGTGGATAGGGCGCCGGTACACCACATGGGAGGCCCCGGCTTCAGTTCCCAGGGACCTCTCCGAGCGGGCAGACTGCCTGAGAAGGCAAAAGCTGCCGTGGGCGGGGCAGAGCAAAAAGCCGCCACGGGCAGGGCAAAGCTGCCACGGGCAGGGCAAGCCGCCTGTGAACGGAGCAAAAAAGCCACCCGGGAACAGAAGCAGAGCCGCCCACAAGCGGGGCAAGCCACCTGTGCAGTGAGCTGACTCGGCGCGTTGCTGCAGTGGGAGGAGACAAAGCAGTCATAGAAGAACACAAAAATGAACACACGGCAAGAGCAAGCAGAAAGGGGAGGGATATGTAACAAACAAAAAAAAAAATGAAGGTTTTTGGTTTTGTCGGGATGCCCGGACTACACTCTGGACTTCTTTTTGGACTTGATCAAGAGCCTGCAAAGAAGAGAATAAATAATGATTGTCTATTTTAATTAGTTTTTCAGCTCTTAATTTAGGTAACAGAAGCAGAGGCCTTTCAAAAAGGATTTCATAAGGGGTAATACCTTGCACATATGGAGTGCACTGTGCCTTTAATAAGGCGAACGGAAGGAGGCTCACCCAGTTCTCGCCAGACTCTAGGACCAACTTAGTTAAACTCTCTTTTAGGGTACGGTTTATTCTTTCTACTTGTCCCAAACTTTGGGGTCAAAATGCACAGTGTAATTTTTAATTTATGCCCAGGGTGCCTGCCAATTGGTGAGTCACCTTCGCTATGAAGGAGGGTCCGTTATCTGACCCTATCCCTAATGGCAGTTCGAACCTTGGAATAATTTCTGCGATAAGTTTCTTCACTACTATAGCTGCCGTTTCCCCTTTTGTGGGGAACGCTTCCACCCATTTGGAGAATGTATCTACTAGCACTAATAGATACTTATACTCCAATTTTCCAGGTTTTATTTCGGTGAAGTCAATTTCCCAATGTTCTCCAGGTTCTGCCCCCCCTAGTTGACTGCCCATGGTTAGCTTTCAGCCACCTTTTGCATTTACTTGGGCACAGGTGACGCATCGGGTGACAACATTTTTACAGGCAGTGTGCAGGTCTCGGTAGTAGAAGTCTCTACTTACCAACTCGGCAAGTTTAGTTGCCCCCATGTGTGTACCTTCACGAATCCTTCTAATTAGTTGTCTTCCCACCAGCTCTGATTTCATCGGTAATGAAGCTGCTCCCATCCACATACAGAGTGTATTCAGCTGTCTTAAGCGGTACATCTGTGAGGTCTGGTTGTAACCCCGAAAGCCTAAATTTAGGCTTTCTAAAATTTCCCCACACTCATGCTGAAGCGGGGCTTGTCCCAGCTTTGGGAGAAGGGTGGCTGGGTTGGGTGCCTTTGTTTTGGAGAAAGTTACCGCAGGTGGGTTTAGGCAGAGGCTGCCACTGCCCTCAAACAATTTGGCCAGCCTGCGGCTACAGAGTCCAGTTTTTTTGAGAGATAGGCTACAGGGCGTTGCCATGGTCCAATGGTTTGTGTTAGGATTCCTTTGGCTATGCCTTTTGTTTCAGTTACAAATAGATGCAATGGTTTAGACAGGTCGGGTAGCCCCAAAGCGGGGGCACTTACCAGAGCTAATTTCAAATTTTTAAAAGCCATCTGTCTTTCTGCTGTCCAATTCAGCTGGTTTTCGTTTTCTGCCTTGGCTTCATACAGGGGTCGTGCAATTTCTGCAAAACCCGGAATTCATAATCTACAATACCCAGCCGCCCCCAGGAATTCCCGTACCTGTCGGATGGTCACTGGGACAGGGATGTCCAGGATTGCTTGAATCCGAGCTGCCGGCAGCCTTTGTTTTCTGTTTTCCAGTTGATATCCTAGATGGGTGACTTTTTTGGCACAGAGTTGTGCTTTCTTTGCCGACACTCGGTAGCCCAGTTTTTCTAACGTTTGCAGGAGGGCTAGAGTGGTGTTTCGGCAGGCCACTTTATCTGTGGCTGCCAGGAGGATGTCGTTTACATATTGTAGGACTGTCACCTTCTGGTGTCTCTCCCAGAATTCCAACAGGTCCCTCCCCAGGGCTTCCGCGAATATTGTAGGGGAGTTTTTGAATCCCTGAGGGAGTCTAGTCCAGGTTAACTGCTTTCCTTTTCCTGGCTTCGGGTCCTCAAAGGCAAAGATCAATTGGCTGTTAGTAGCCAGAGGTATGGAGAAGAAGGCATTTTTTAAGTCCAGTACAGAGTAAACAGTACGTTCTGCGGGGATCTGGCTCAAGAGGGTATGTGGGTTTGGAACTGTGGGGTCGAGGGTTTCAATCCGTTTATTGACCTCTCTTAGGTCTTGCACCAGTCTATAGTCCTGGGTTCCAGGTTTTAAAACAAGGAGGAGGAGGGTGTTCCAAGGTGACTGGCAAGGAACAAGGATCCCAGCTTGTAGCAGCCTATTGACATGCTGGGTTATTCCATCTCACACTTTTTCACTAATAGCATATTGCCAGACTTGAATTGGGAGGGCTGAGCTCAGCAGCTGCACAATGACTGGATGTTGGTGACCGGCCAGTCCCGGAGAGTTAGTTTCAGCCCAAACCCTGGGAACAAGTTTTTGAAATTCCTGTAAATAATCTTTTCTGAATACCGAGGGTTCAGCTGGCATTAACAGATATTCTTCAGAGAGGAAACAAGTAACCAACAGTTTGGAGCTCACTCCCAAAGGATATTTTAGTATTTTCACCTTTAAAGGAGATAGTGGCTTTCAATTTTTGTATAAGTTTCTTCCTAACAGGGGGTACAGGCAGTCTGGCATAATGAGGAACGAATGAGAGACTGTTCCAGCCCCCAGATCTACCATCCGAGCTGAGGTCCACGGATAAGTCCCAAGTTTTCCAGTAGCCTCCTGAATTAGGGTTTGATTCTTCTCATAAGGACCGGGGTTGGTTTTGAGGGCAGAATATGTTGCCCCAGTGTTTACCAGGAAGTCAACCAGGGTGCCTCCTACTTTTAATCGGACCACAGGTTCCCAGAGGCAATTGGAGCTCCGGCCCCTTCATTTAGTGTGCAGCGCCAGCGCGGGTTTGGGATTAGCCCCCTTCTGTGGACACTCATTTTTCCAATGTCCTGTCTCTTTACAGTAGGCACATTGGTCTGACTGTAACCTCTTTCCTCCTCAAGACCTCCCTCTCTGCCCCCCCCGGAGTTTCTCAGGATCCAAAGTCCTTTGGGGAGGGGGGGCCTCTAATTTCAACAAGAGAGCTGAGGAGGACTTTGGCCACCTTTTTAGTGGTTTGGACTTCTTTGTCTTCCCTGTTATTGTAGACCCTCTGAGACACCTCCATTAATTCTGAGAGGAGCTTCCCTTCGAATCCCTCCAGTTTCTGCAATTTACGACGGATGTCTGGGCCGATTGGGATACGAAGGCAATATTAACAGCCCATCTATTTTCAGGAGCTTCCGGGTCTATGGGGGTATATTGTTTATAGACTTCCATCAGTCTTTCTAGAAAGGCTGACGGTGACTCATCTGAACCGTGGGTTGTTTCCATCACCTTAGAGAGATTAGTTGGCTTTTGGGCTGCAGCTTGGAGGCCGCTTAACAGAGTCTGGCAAAACCACTCGAGGGCCTCCTTACCTTGGTTATTGTTATAATCCCAGTTAGGCCAATCTGTGGGGAAGACGGCCTCTATACGGTGGATGTCGGTGGTCGGCTGGCTGTCTCAACCAAGGATGGTCTTGACTGTCTTCTGATGAATTCTTCGCCGTTCTTCAGAAGTGAATAAAGCCTGTAGAAGCTGCTGACAGTCATCCCAAGTGGGACTGTGGGTAAAGAAAACAGTCTCAAGGAGAGAGATTAATTCCTGGGGTTTATCAGAAAAGGAGGGATTCTGCTGTTTCCAATTATAGAGGTCAGTGGACGAGAAGGGAGTATAAATCATAAAGGGTTGGCTATCTGGCCCTGGTCTGAAGCCTGCCTGTCGGAGTGGGAGGAGGGGGACCGGACGATCTGACTCCAACTCATTACCCAGTGACTGATAATTAGTGCCATGGCACATATGTGGGGGAGAAATTAGAGGAGGGTGACTAGAAGGAGCAGATGGAGCAGAGGGAGCAGAGGGCCAGGGGGGTTGGTAAGGAGGAGGATCCAAAAAGAGGTCTCCTGCATCATCCTGCAGAACTTTCTTCTTTGGGGTTTTATCAGCCTTAACTGGCAGGAAAGGATAGGGTCTACCCAGACGGTCCTCTGGGCGACAGCCTGAAAGTCAAGATTTTAATTTCTTTGGCATGGTGATTACAAATTCTAACCATGAGTCAATATAAGGCATCTGATCTGGGTGGGGGACATCATATACAATTTTTTGAACTGCGCGAATAATTTGTCTGTTAGTAGTCCCTTCCGAAGGCCACCCCACCCCAAAAGTCAGCCACTCAAACTCGCACAGAGTGCGCAGTGTCCAGGATTGACTTTCGCACCATAGCCGGTGGCTGCATTTTTCATTTCCTGAAATTTTTTAAGAAAACAATCTAGGTGGGTTAGGTTACATGACTCGGACTGACCCATTGTGCCAGGCAGACTCACCAGAAGACCAACACTTAACAGACAAGACACACTACAGATGCCAACACAAAAACCAGTAAAATGAACCCAGAGGTTCCCAGAAAGGTCGGAATGATGTCTTGCCTCTGACCTTAACTGTAGACGTTATGCTGTGTCTGGCTGTCTGACAGTCCCGGCTGGATCCAGTCTTACCTGACCAGAACAGAACAGAACAGGTGGTTCACTGGACCGAATTGTCCAGGAGTTTTGGTTCACAGCCAGGAGATCCCAGGGTTGAGGAATGTCTCTCAGAGGCCTTCTCCTGGGAGTCCCGGGTGGAGCCGGTTCCTATCTCACTGGGGCCTCCAAATGTTACGCGAGTAACTATTCAGAATAAAACTCAGCTCCCGGTTGATTTTTAGAACCGTTTATTCAAGCGGCCGGGCTCGTCACCTTTCCATAGGCGAGAGCCCTGAAGCAAGGTTTTAGCTATTTTTTATACTCTTTTTCTAAGAACCGAAACCAACTTTTAGACAAAGGACTATGCGGGGGGTGGGGTGGGGTGTCTTTCTTTGCTGTTGTGTTTGACTCACGTTGTCCGGGCAACCAGCAAGCCAAGCAAGCTCCAAATGTACAGAAGCAGATATTTGCGGTTAGCTGCAGGTAGGAACAGTTTCTAACTATTCTATTCTATTCTTGTTGGTCAAGCATAACTTTTGCAGCAATTGGAGACAGTTCCCAGAATTGTACTGAGAAGAAAGGGGGGAGATTGAGACGGTTCCCAGAATTGTACTGGGAAGGGGTGATCATAACCTTTTTCCATAGCAGAGTGTTCCTAATTCTCCACATTCTCTCCAGCACTTGTGGTTATCTGTTTTGTTTTGTTTCTAATAATGGCCATTCTATGGGATGTGAGATGATATCTCATTGTAGTTTTGATTTGCCTATGTAAGACTTTTGATCTACAGATAAATTAAGCCACTGTATTTGTGGTAATTTGTTACAGCAGCAAATAGGAAATGAATAAAATTATAATAATTAAATAATGATCTTTTGCATATATTGGCTTAAATAATATATAATGTTGAAATACAATTTTTTACCAGTTTATTTTAACTTTTTAAAATTTGGCTACTAGACAATTACATGTGTACCTCACTACTGATTTCTATTGGACAATGCTAATTTAGAACTTTATGGCTTGATCAACTATTCTGTGTGTTGGAGCAGATGAAAAATTACTTTTTAAAAAAATTATATATCCCCCCCTTTCTGCTTGTTCTTGCTGTGTTGATTTTTGCGTTCTTCTGTGTCTGCTTGTCTTCCCCCCACTGTTGCGGCGAACTGCTGAGTCAGCTCACCTTGCAGCGGCCTTGCCTGCTCGCGGACGGCTTGTCCTACTCGCGGGTGGCTTTGCGGCTTTGCCCTGCCATGGCGGCTTGCCTTCTCAAGGCGGTCTGCCCACTCAAGGAGGCCCCAGGAACCGAACCTGGGGCCTCCCACGTGGTAAACCGGCACCCTACCAATTGAGCTACAGCCGGTCCCCGAAAAATTACCTTTTTTTTTAAAGATTTTTAAATTTTTTATTTATTACATATCCCCCCCCCCCTTTCTGCTTGCTCTTGCTGTGTGTCCATTCTTCTGTGTTTTTCTATGTCTGCTTCTTTTCTCCCCCCGTCTTTGTGGCGACGCGCCGAGTCGGCCCTCCCTGGCGGCGGCTCGCTCCGTTCCTGGGTGGCTCCACTCTGCTTTCACGGGCGGCTCCGCTCCATGTTTTGTGGGCAGCAGTCCTCCATGTTTTTTGCGGGCTGCCCGGCTTCCGCGGTTTGCAGGAGGCAGCTCTGCTTTTCACGGGTGACTTTGCCATACGCGTGGGGGCTCCTCCCTGCCCGTGGCGGCTTCTTGCCTTGCCCACGGCGGCTCTGCCCCGCCCATGGCGGCTTGCCTTTCTCAAGGCCGTCTGCCCGCTCAGAGAGGTCCCCGGGAACCGAACCCGGGGCCTCCCATGTGGTACCCCAGCACGCTCTTTATCCACTGAGCTATCTAGCCGGGCCCAAAAAATTACTTTTTGAGAAGACTCTTAATCTGTCCTTAGTCCTCCTTTGACTTACTTTCAGGTGGGACTGGTGGAAGAATTTCAATTTATTAATTTGATCTCTTGAACTCCCTAGCTTTCAGTCTCACCTCTGCTCTGATGAGAGTTAAGGCATATGATTCAGCAAATACCCTATATTTAATAGGCAATATAGAACAGTTACAGTATACATACTGTCAGGGAACATGATCTCAGACTCACAGTTGTTCATTACTTACGAATTTGAACAAAATCACAGCTTAATGCTCATTTTAAAAGATATAATTATTGCTGATATTAAAGAGGCAAAAATAAGTGTTACATGTTTTTCTGTAGGCCTAGTTCAAAATTAACAATAGATATTTGCACAAAACCATATTCTACTCTAGAGGTTTTTGTGGTAGAAACTAGCTAAATTAATACCAATGATTTCTTCATCCTGGGCACACATTTCTTAGCTTTCCTTGCAGTTAGGTTATAGCCATGTGATCAGGTTATTCCCAAAAGGATGTGGGCAGAGGTGGGGTACTTTCAGGCCTGGCCATAATAGCCCATGCACAACTGTCCACACCCCCTCTTTCCCTTGTATAAGATGGAAGGGAGTCACCTTTCTATCCTGAGTCACCACGTGGAGGAAAGTCACCAAGGACAATCTCATGCCCAACTTTGTGAGTGAAAATGAACCACTGTTGTTTTAAGTCATAGTTACTTTGTGGCTATTTGTTACCAGAGCATAACTTAGCTTACTCTAAGTAGTAGAATTCTATTTAATAATGACTTTTTAGGATTTTTTTTTTAATTCTGGAAACCACATGGGTAAGTTCCCCACCCCCCAAATACATAAAATTGTTATAATTTGTAAATTATATATGCCTGTCTTCCAGAAGATAAAAAGTTCTTGAAATATATCTAATACCAAATTGTGAAAATGGTCCATATGGCCTTAGGGGCTGATACAAAATTTCATAAATTCATAGCAGAGTGGCATGATCAATTTTTTATAGCTATGTGCAGTTGTAGTTTAGTGATCTACTGGAAGCAGGATACTTAAGAATTCCTAAGCAAACAAAAATAGGACAGATGGCAGAGAAGGGGTAAGATGGCAGCAGAGTAGGGAGTTCCAAGAGTCGGTTCATCCTACAATGCACTTAGTAATTAACCAGAGCTACCTAAATCACCTGTTTGGGTGTCCAGGAGACCAGAAGAGCATCCTGCAATATCCTTGGAAGAATAGAAGGAGGAGACTGCCCATCTGCAGTGAAGATTCATGCCCATCCCCCACTGGTAGAGCAAGAGGCCTTGAGAGCTATCCCCTGGCTAGAGTTGGAAGCTCCATTTCCCAAATATGGGGGAGGAAGAGACAGTCAGACACCAACTTCAACTACTAATAAATAAATTTGGATAGTTAAAGTCCAATGCTAAGTACAGCTAAAGTTTGAACCTGTCCAAGTCAGAAAGAGCCTGGCAGCCTCCATTTTAATTCAACCCTTAGGATGAGGGGAAGCGGGGCTGATTGCAAATCACAGTGACAGTAGGAACCAGATTTATTTCACCCAGGTTGGATTGCTGCCTTATCCTGGGTGCCAGTCTTGCCTCCAGGGGGGAGGAAGCTGGGGGACCTAAACCAGCCTCTCCAGGCAACTGTAGTTACTTTTGGCCTGCACGGACTAGACTGTTGGGCACACCTGTGGGTGGCTACATCCCCAATACCAATAGGACAGGAGGGGTGTGGTGCTTCCTCTGCCTCCCCAGACAACTCCAAGTGCTTTTGGCCTGCACAGAATAGATTCTTGGCCACATCTGTGGTTCTATCCCTGCCTCAGCTAGGTCAAGAGGGATGGTGGTGTTTCCTCAGCCCCTCTGGGCAACTTCAGGCATTTTTGTTTTGCACATACTAGATCGTTGAGCATACCTATGACTCCATCCCCGCCCCTGACAAGGCAGGAGGAGGGACAGTGCTTCCTCAGCCTCTTCCAGGCAAGTACAGTCACATTTGGCCTGCACAGATTAGATTTTTGGGCACATCTGTGGCTCCATCCCTGCCCCTGGCGGGGGAGGAGAGATGCCAGTGCTTCGTCAGTCTATCTGGGTAACTACAGTCAGTTTTGGCCCATATGACTTAGTTTACTGCCCACACCTGTGACTCTATCCCCATCTCAGGCAGGGAAGGAAGGTGTATGGAGCTTCATCTGTCTCTCCAGGCAACACGAGATGGTATTGGCCTGCATGGCTTGGATTACTGCACATGGCTGTGGCTCTGTCCCCATACCTGGCAGGGGAGAATGGTGAGAGAAGCTTTATTGGTTCCTGGGGCAACACTGTCAGCTTCAGCCTCTATGGCTTGTATACATTATCAACCACACCTTCGGGTCCTACTCTGCCGCCAGCAAGGGGGAAAGCACACAAAACATGAAAAATACCTGAAAAAATTCAGATTGGCCATTATAAAGTTACAAAATTAGCTGAACCAAGTATCAAAGAGGGACTGTAGCACAAAGCCAGTCAATTAGAAAGCCCTAGACTAAAGAAGAAACTGTATTAGTCAGCCACAGGGGTGCCTTTTGAAATATACCAAAATTGGTCAGTCTTTATAAAGGGTATTTATTTGGGGTAGAAGCTTACAGTTACCAGGCCACAGAGCATAAAGTTCTTCCCTCACCAAAGTCCACATGTTGGAGCAAGATAGCTGCCGATGTCTCCAGTGTTCAGGCTTCTGGGTTCCTCTGTTCCCGGGGCTGCATTTCTCTCCGGGCTTAGCTTCTGTTTCCTCCACAAGTTCAGCTGTAGACCGTGAGGCTCTCTATGCGTTGCATCTCTCCACAAGGCCAGCTATAGACTATTGGGCGAACAGCTCACTCCAACATCAGAACTGCTTCTCAAATCTCCTTCTCCCATCAGTGCTGCCTTTTGTCTAGCCTTTTATACTTGAGACCACACCCACTGAGGGGTGGGGCTCAACATCCCACTGACGTGGCAGTTAACGCCCTAATCATAACTTAATCATGCCCAGATGAATAGATCAGTTTACAAGCATAATCCAATTTATATTTTTGGAATTCATAATTAAATAAAACTGTCAAACCATTACAGAAACTAAGACCAGAGTAAATACATACAGAAAACCAGATGCTGAGATGTCAAAAATAGTTACAAGCCATACCAAGAAACAGGAAGATATGGCCCAAAGGAACTAACTAAACCTCCAGATGACATAAAGGAGTTGAGACAACTAACCACAGATTTTTAAACAAATCTTAATAAATTTAATGAGATGGCTAAAGAGATTAAGGATATTAAGAAGACACTGGGTGAGCACAAAGAAGAATTTGAAAGCATACATAGAAAATAGATCTTGTGGGAATGAAAGGCACAATAAATGAAATTAAAAATACACTGGATGCATATAACAGGAGACTTGAAGAGACAGAAGAAAGGATCATTGAGATTGAAGACAGGGCTTCAGAAAGCAAAAACACAAAAGAAAAAATAAAGAAAAGAATGGGGAAAAGTTGAACAAGGTCTCAAGGAACTAAATGATGGCAAGTGATGAGCAAATATACATGTCATGGGTGTCTCAGAAGGAGAAGAGAAGGGAAAAAGGGCAGAACGAATGTGTGAGGAAATAATGGTAGAAAAGTCCCAAACTCCATTGAAGGACATCCCTTCAAAATAAGTCCAAATACAACTATTCTGAGACACATACTAATCAGACTGTCAAATACCAAAGATAAAGAAAGAAATCTGAAAGCAGCAAGAGAAAAGCAATTCATCACATACAAGGGATACACAATAAGATTAAGTGCCATTTTCTCATCAGAAACTATGGAGGCAAGAAGGCAGTAGTATGATAAATTTAAGATACAGAAAGAGAAAAACTGCCAGCCAAGAATCTTTTTTTTTTTAACAAATCAATGTTATTGATGCATATTAATAAAGCATACAATTCACCCAAACTGTACAATCAATGGTATTTGGTATAAGCCATAGTTGTGCATTCATCAGTTCAATCATTATTAAAGCATTTTCATTATTTCCATAATAATAATAATAAATGGACAAACAAGAAAATTCTTCACCTCTCAATCTCTCTCTGTTTCCCTTGATGTACATGGCTGCTATTCAGCCAAGAATCTTATACTCAGCAAGATTGTCTTTCAAAAATGAGGGCAAATTTAGAATATTCAGAGAAAAACAGAAATTGAGAGTCTGTAAACAAGAGACTTTCCTTGCAAGAAATACTAAAGGGAGTGCTACAACCTGAAAAGAAAAGACAGGAGAGAGAGGCTTGTAAAAGAGTCTAGAAATGAATATTATATCAGTAAAAAGTAATTAAAGTATAAAAAGAGTGGTGAAAATAAGATAGGACAGATAAAACCCAAAGGTCAAAATGGGTGAAGTGAGAACTGCCTTTACAGTAACAACATTAAATGTTAATGGATTAAACTCCCTAATCAAAAGACACAGACTCACAGAATGGATAAGAAAATATGAGCCATCTATATGCTGTCTACAAGAGACTCACCTTAGACCCAAGGATACAAATAGATTGAAAGTGAAGGGCTGAAAAAAGATATTCCATGCATGCAGTAATAAAAAAAAAAAAGCTGGAGTAGCTATACTATATCCTTTCTTCATAAAAACATTCCAAAAGATAAGAACTGAAGGACACTTTCTCAACTGATAAAAGGCATATATGAAAAACCCACAGCTAACATTGTACCCAATGGAGAAAGACTAAAATTTCCCTTTTGAGATTGAGGAAAACCTGGGATACCCACTGTCACCACTGTTGTTCAATACAGTACTAGAGGTTTTAGCTAGAGCAATCAGGCAAGAAAAAGAAATAAAAGGCATCCAAATTGGAAAGGAAGAAGTAAAAATTTCAGTATTCATAGGTAGTATAATCCTAAACTGAGAAAGTCAAGAAAAATCCACAACAAAGCTACTAGAGTGAATAAATGAGTTCAGCAGAGTGGCAGGATACAAGAGAAAACACCAAAAAAATCAGTATGTTTCTATACACTAGTAATGTGCAATCTGAGTAGGAAGTCAGAAAAAAAATTCCATTTACAATAGCCACCAAAAGAATAAAATATTTAGGAATAACTTAACCAAGGATGTAAAGGACCTGTATTCAGAAAACTACAATGCATTGCTAAGAGAAATAAAAGATGACCTATATAAATGGAAGGACATTTTGTGTTCATGGATTGGAAGACTATAGATAAGATGTCAATTCTACCAAAATTCATTTACAGATTTAATGCAATCCCGATCAACACCTCAACAGCCTTTTTTTTTTAAAAAAAAGAAATGGAAAAACCAATTATCAAAATTATTTGGAAGGGCAAGGGGTCCCAAATAGCCAGAAACATCTTTAAAATGAAGGAGAAAGTTGGAGGACTCTCATTTGCAGACTTTAAATCATATCACCTAGCTACAGTAATAAAAACAGCATGGTATTTGCATAAAGATAGACATTTAGACCAATAGAACCAAACAGATGGTTCAGAAACAGACCCTCACATCTATGGTCAAGTGATTTTTGACAAGGCTGTCAAGCCCACCAAGCTGAGGCAGAACAGTCTATTTAACAATGGTCCTGGGAGAACTGGATAGCCATATCCAAATGAAAGAAAGAGACCCCTATCTCACATTTTAGACAAAAATTAACTAAAAATGGATCAAAGTCTTAAATATAAAAGCTAGAACCATAAAATTCCTAGAAGAAAATGTAGGGAAACATCTTTAAGACCTGGTGGTAGGTGGGGGTTTCTTAAACCTTACACCAAAAGCACAAGCAACAAAAGGAAAAATGGATAAATGAGACCTTCTTAAACTTAAACACTTTTGTGCTTCAAAGGGCTTTGTCAAGAGGGTGAAAAGACAGCCTACTCAATGGAAGAAAATATTTGGAAGCCATATATCCAATAAGGGCTTGATTTCCATGCTGTATAAAGACATACAACTCAACGATAAAAGGACAAGCAATCCAATTTGAAAATGGGCAAAAGACTTAAATAGACATTTTCCCAAAGAGAAAATACAAATGGTGATAAATCAAAAATGTTCAATATCATTAGCTCCTACTGAAGTGCAAATCAAAACTACATTGAGATATCATCTCATACTTCATAGAATGGCCATTATTGTTAAAAAAAAAAATAGAAAACTACAAGTGCTGTAGAGGATGTGGAAAGTTAGGAACTCTTCTGCACTGTTGGGAATGTAGCATGGTGCAGCCTCTGTGGAAAACAGTTTGGCACTTCCTCAGGAAGCTAAATATAGAACTGCCATACAATCCAGCAATCGCTCTACTAGAATATATCCATAAGAACCGAAAACATGGACATGAACAGACATTTGCTCACTGATATTCATAGTGGAATTATTCACATTTGCCAAAAGATGAAAACAACGTGTCCATCAACTGATGAGTGGATAAACATACAATGGAAGAAAAATTAAAACAAAACAAAAAAAGAAATGCATACAATGGAATACTATACTGCTGTAAGAAGAAATTAAATTGGGACACATATGACAACATGGATGAACCTGGAGGACATTATGTTGAATGAAATAAGCCAGACACAAAAGAACAAATATTGTGTGGTCTCACTAATATGAACTAAATATGAAGAATAAACACATGGAGTTAAAACCTAGACTATAGGTTACTAGGAGATGCGGAGTACGCAAGCTGTACTCCAAAATTCTTCTGGGTAGTCACACTGTCAAATCAGGGTATATTGAGTATTTTGGATATTTTAGAAGCTTGCAAAATAAAGGCAAAATTTCCTCTGTCCTTTTTGTTTATTAGTTGTTATTGTTTCACAGTTATTCTGTAACCAATAGGAGTTTTTTTAAAACCCTAACTCAAAGCCTCAATCATAATTTAATCAAGTAAAGGTGAAACTTCTGAAGTTAATACAAACTAATACACCCAGAGGGACAGAACAGTTTACAAACATAATCCAATACTTATTTTTGGAATTCATAAATAGTACCAAACTGCTACAGCCCAGAATCCTGGATTCATATCAAGACTACCACAAACTTTCACAAAGCCAAAGTTGTATTTTGGGGGGAGGGGAGAGATGGGGTAAGAATGGGTAGAGGAAAAAAGTTTGTAAAGAATGATAATCAAACAGAAGACATAAATAAAGTAATATATTTGCTCCTGAGACTTCAGAACGATGCCTCTGTATTTACTAATCACAAGGGCTTTTAGTGCTTAAAGGTGCAACCTTTATGTACTGAGGCCTTTAGGAATGAAACGTTTAAGATGGCACAGGTATGAGATTTTGAAAAAATATTAGAAGTTATAATAGAGTCAAACTTAGGCATAGTTCCTGCAAGGTACAGCTGGTTTAATACTACATTACAACTTTGCTTTAGAACTTTTTCTGCTATATACAGTTATCTGTTAATGGTTATAATGTCAATGTTGCCCTTTGTGGTTACTTGCAGTGGAGGAAACATACCTAAAAAAGATTCTGTAAAATCTTGTTATAATGAAAAATGTAGACAAGCACCTTCCAAGTGATTTCTTATTGTCTTTACCAGCAACAATACATTGTTAATCAATAAGGTTTTGATGAATTAAAATGGTATCATGTTTATTCTTAAAGTTAATCAGGGTGTACATGATATCTTTTTAACTAAATGGAAGGTTTGTGCGTGTTGGGGCATTGAATGTTATTCTGCAGATACAAGTTAATAAGGAGAATAAATAAGTGCTTGATAAAGGGCACCACCTGCCATTTCCATGTCATCTCCAGTCCCTCTCCTTCCTGAGGCTGCTAGGGACTCAGACTTCTGCTATTCCTTCCTTCCTAATCAGCCCACACTATCTATAGTTCCTGACCTTCCTGCTGTTTATTCTCTTCCCTCCCAATTGCCACCTCCTGCCCTCCCCTCGCTAGTTGCTGAGCCTAGTTGGAGGATAGTTATGCAAAAGCAGAGGAAGTTGCCTGGCAGCTTATTGGGACTGGAATGTTTCCAAATATATTTTAATTAAATTTGATGAGTCTAATAATTGATTATTTTGCATTTCTTTTTGTATACTCATTGTCAGAGTTGTCTGATCTGATCCCTGACTAATGAAAAACAATCACTACAGTTATGTCTATTTGTTCAAGCATTCTCAACTTTGAACTGTTAGAACAGCTCAAAGGTAACCTTTATTGGAGGTTTATCTTGCAAAGAGTAAATGGGACAAAGATATATTTATTTTGCTTTCAAGTATCTTTCTATTCTGCTAAAGGATAAAGAAGCCTCAGGAAGAGAATCAGCTAATTAAATTATCCACATAATTCAGGTAAAAGAAGTTTTCTGCTTTATCTGTTGACTCCAAACTGTGCATGATACAGTGGCAGTAGAAATATAACTATGCATTTGTCAAAATCCACAGAACTGTACATAATAAAGAGTTAATTTTACTTTATATAAATTTTTAAAAATTAACTAGAAGGGCAGGGAAACCCAAGATGGAGTTTAGATGATGACAAATAAAGCCAAGATGGAGTGTAGATGGTGACAAATAAATGTATGACATAAGCACACAGAAGGGAGTGGGGAGAAAGGAACTGACCTAAGTAACTTTGTAAAAAAGTGTTTTTGATTAGATGCTGTAAGGATAAAGACAAAAAAAATTGTACACAAACATCTTACTCCGCTTGCTAAATTTGTTTTTCACAGGGTATAGTTTACCAATTTTGAAACTACTTGATCTGTGTAGTAGCATTGAACAAATAAGTAAATATATTGTAGACAATGAGCTAGGTTTATTTATTTTTGTTAGAGAAGTTGTGGGTTTACCAAACAATCATGTATAAAATACAGGATTTCCATATACCTATTACTAATTCCTTACATTGGTCTGGTGCTTGTTACAATTGATGAAAGCACATTTTTATAATTGTACTGTTTAATATAGTCCATGGTTTAACTTAGAGTTCACTGTTTGTGTAATGCAATGCCATGTATTTTTAAAAAATCTTTAATCTATTATATATATACAACCTAACATTTCTCCTTTTGACCACATTCACAATGTTGTGCTACCACCATCACCATCCATTACCAAAACATTTTCATCATTCCAAATAGGAATTCTGTACATTTTAAGCCTTAACTCCCTATTTCCTACCCCCACCCTGTCCCCTGGTAAACTTTATTCTAGTTTCTGACTCTATGAGTTTGCTTATTCTAATTATTTCCTATCAGTGAGATAATACAATATTTGTCCTTTTGTGTCTGGCTTATTTCACTCAATGTGATGTCTTCAAGGTTCATCCATGCTGTCACATGTGTCAGAACGTCATTCCTTTTTATGGCTGAATAATATTCCATTATATGTATATACCACATTTTGTTTATCCATTCATTGGTTGATGGACACTAGGTTGCTTCTATCCTTTGGAAATTGTGAATAGTGCTGCTATGAACATTGGTGTGCAAATATCTGTTCGAGTCCCTGCTTTTGTTAAGCCCTGGCTCGCGGACCGCTCTCACAGATCTCCAGCAGACGAATCTCATGTAAACAGCATAGGGTTTATTGATACCAGCATGCTGGGACACGCAGCGTACTCAGAACATAGAGCAGCGGCCGTGTGTGCCTTTCATATCTCAAGGCCTCTTTATATCCTAAGCGAAGCGTGGTTACAGAAGCGAAAGAGCATAGTTACAGGACTTTTGATTGGCTAATCGCAAGCGTGGGTACAGAAGCGAAACAGCTTG
>PVKH010013983.1:0-16650 GCA_004027955.1 Chaetophractus vellerosus
GGGAACTGAACCCGGGGCCTCCCATGTGGTAAACCGGCACCCTACCAATTGAGCTACAGCCAGCCCCTCAACCTTTTTTTTGTTATACTCCCTCAAGAAACGTTTTAAGGCATTTTCCCACCTAATCATTCTTCTCTCATTACATGTTAATAGCACAGATATATCTGTTTATCTACTGTATGTATATCTGTGCAGTAAATAAACATGAGTAAGAGCTTGCCCCCCAAGAACCAATGCTTGCCCCTTTGAGGACAATATCAACACCATTGTGAATGCATGGCTTGAAGGAAGAAATCATGTCTCACTCAGGAGAGTCCATAGGAAGTTGCAGAGGGGAGATTTGTTATTTTAAGAAAAGGTATTCTTTCAACTAGAAAAAGGGGAAGAGTATGAATAGGGAACATCATGTGCAAAAGGACAGAAGTATGAAGGGAATAATTCCTCATGTAGAATGTCCAGGGAGAAATAAACCTGCTAAAGGCAGAATTCTCTTCAAGGGGCTACTTATTCCTGGTTTTGCCCATCGTATGTACCAGGATGCTGACTGAGAGTCAGGTGGGTTCCACCTAGTTCAGGCAAGTATAACAATATCTGAAAAGATCCCTATTCATATGATTTTATTGGGACAGTATAGGATTTGTCAAGAATGTTTGAGCTGAGAATAAAAACTGTTTATTGTGTTACATAAAAACCTGTAAAAGGTATACAGTAGATTCTGGTTTTAAACACCACTTTGTCTTCACTAAATAACTAGGATAAACTCATAATTTGTGTGGCTAAGGGAATAATTATGAGAAGCATGTGGTTTGGAGTCAAATAGAGTTAGGCTCAAATTCTGAATCCATCATTTAGTTGATGGATGGCCTTTGATAAACAGCGTAACTCCTACACACCTCAATTTCCTTGTCTGTGAAATAGGGGGAAAGATCTATATCATAGGTGTGCTGAGAAGAGTAAATGAAATAATGTTTGTTAAATGCTTTGTTTTGGGAGGAATGTATATCCCTTCCAGATGTTTTATCTAAATGGAGGTAGCTCTGTGAATATAAAATGCCAGCCTCTCTCTGTTCCTTTATTATGTTCCTGGGAAGTTATAGTGACTTATCCATTGACCAAGCTTGGTAGGGACAACCAGACTCCTTCAGCTTACCTCTCTGCTCCCTTTGGAGTGAGTTGCCCACAAGGGACACATGTTCTAGTGTTTCTCCAGAAACTCTTCTTTAGCAACGTCAGGATTATGATGGTGGTGGAGGCATAGATAGTGGGAGTGGGAGTGGTAGTTGTGGTGGTGGTGATGAAGATGGAGATGGTAAAAGTGGTGGCGGAGGTGGTTGTGGTAGTGATGGTGGAACTGTTAGTGGTTGTGGTGGTGATGGTGGATGAGTAGGGTGGACTGACCTAGTTTATTACTACCAGGTACTGGATGTGCATAGCTGCTTTCTTCTGGGGTTCAGTTAGTTGATAATCCCTCTGCCTTCACTTTAAGCTACTTCTTCCCTTTTGCCTCTATCTATTGATAAAGGTGATATATTAGCCTCCATGTTTACTTTTTTAAAGATTTATTTTGTTTATTTATTTCTCCCCACCTCATTGTTCTTTCACTTGCTGCATCTGTTCGTCTTCTTTGTTTCTTTAGGAGGCACCTAGAGCTGAACCCAGGACTTCTGATGTGGGAGGGAGGTGCCTAATTACTTGAGCCACCTCTGCTCCCTGCTTTGTTGTGTCTCTCATTATGTTTTTTCCTTCTTGTGTCTCTTCTTGCATCATCTTGTTGCATCAGCTTGCCACATCAGCTGTCTTCTTTAGGAGGCATCAGGAACATCTGCTCACTGCTTTGTTGTGTCTCTGGTAATGTTTTTTCTTCTTCTTGTGTCTCTTGTTGTGTCAGCTCGCTATGACCGCCCGTCACGCCAGCTTGCTGTCTTCTCTAGAAGGAACCGGAAACCGAACCAGCAACCTTCCATGTGGTAGGCAGGAGCCCCATTGCCTGAGCCACATCTGCTTCTCTTTCTTTATTTCTTAGCTGGTTTAAAAACTTTGAGCAGATAACAAAGTTGCTATTTGCTGGATTCCTTCCTCAAAGACCACAACTTTATTATAATACTTGGTATATATTATATGTTAAATAAATGGCTATCAATATTAGCATTATTAGTGTTATTGTTATAATAATATTGTTACTAAGACTCTGGATCCACCATAGCTTGCATTGTTCTTGTTTGCTTCCCTGACTGAACCCTGAGTGATACAGTCATTGATGGTGGAAGTCATTCTAGGGGAAAAGAAACTGAAGGATGGGAATCTGTAGTCAGATCTTTTATTTGACTAGACTCAAAGGCATTAATAACCCTGTTTCTGGTGATAAATTGGACACTAATAGTTCATGGAATATAGTAGCAAAATAGTTATGTAAATTTGTACTTATTTATTGGAATTAGTGAATAAAGTTGAGAGGCCAGAAGTATCTAAAGACTTAGAGAAACTGGAAAGTGGGAGAGTATTTCTCACGTAAGACCTGCTCATCTATCCTTTAAAAATACCATCTGATACCTACTAGGATGGCCATAAAAACAACAAACAAAAATTCAGAAAATAACAGGTGTTGGCAAGGAGGTGCAGAAATAGGAATCCTCTTACATGGTTGGTGGGAAAGTGAATTGGTTCAGGTGCTATGTAAAACAGTTTGGCAGTTCCTCAATTAGGTTAAACATAGAGTTACCAATATGACACAGCAATTGCACTCCTGGGTATATACCTCAAAGAATTGAAGACAGGACTCTAATGAGTACATGTTCACACATGTTCCTAGCAACATGATTCAAAATAGCCAAGAGGTAGAAGTAGCCCAAGTGTCCATCAATGGATGAATGGATAAACGCGTGGTATATACATACAATGGAATAATATTCAGCCATTAAAAGGAATGAAATAGTAATACATGCTACGATATGGGGGTACCTTGAAACATGCTAAGTGAAAGAAGCTAGACACAAAAGGTCACATGTTGTGGATTCTATTTACATAAAACATCCAGATTAGGCAAATTAATAGAGACAGAATGCAGATTTGGTGGTTGCTTGGGGCAGGGGTGTTGAAACTCGATAGGTTTTGGAACTCGATAGGTTTATACAACATTGTAAGTGTACTAAATGTGTTACTGCAGTGTTCACTTTAAAATGGCTAATTTTATGTTATATAAATTTCACCACAATAAAAAAAAATGCCACCTGGGGCAGGAGGATTTAGAAAACACTCCTTTTACCAAGGCTTTGAGAATACATTAGTGAGGAGTATACAACATCCCTGAAGAGCCCTGTGGCGGCTATTCTTTGTAGATCAGGAATAAGAGTGGGAAATGTTATCATTGAAACAAGCCACCTGAATTCAGTGGGGATAATGGGGATTCAGGGAGCCCATTCAGAAGCTAATGTGGATAGTGGGAATTTAAGGTAGATAAGGGCTAGGGGTCATAGGTGACACTTGCTGAGAAAAAGTGGGCATGGTTCCTAATAGCAGAGCTAAAATAATAATTATGGTTTGCTTCAAGATACTTTTGGCATTGGCTAAGTAGTCATGGAGTTCTTAGGACTGAAAATTGGACAGTCTACTAAAATTTTATTTTATTGCAATAAATGGAAGAACTTTAGATCTGGTGAACAGTGTAACTCTAATTACCACAAAAGAGAATTGCTGTCCTTTAACCAATTCCCAAATTGAGCCAGTTCACAGACCCAGAACCCCTTTAATGAAGGGGAGGCTGGGTCCAGTTGAAGAAGAACCCTGCTACACTACCAAAAAATTCTGTAAAGCTTCTAGCTTCTTCCTTACCTCCCCAAAGGGTCCTGCAGTTACCTATCAGGACAACTGTGCACTGGGGAAAGAGAACTAATTAGACTTTTTAGCTCAGAACTGACACTACTTGCTGGAGGTTCAAAACACCTATATGGTCCACTTAGAAGAGTAAGGGCTTAAGGAGATTATATAATCAATGGAATTTTGTCTTGATTCCATCTCAAAGTGGGCTGAGTGGGTTATTTCCTCACTTCAGGAATACAGTTAGAAGAGACATATTAGCAACTGGTAGAATCCCCACACTGGTTCCTTGACCATGGAGTGAAGTTTGTTATGGTAGGAAAGTCTGTGTGGACACCACTAGAATGGCTTCTATGTCCAAAAATCTCAAAACTAAAAGCTACACATTTCAGAGATTTGTGCCATTATCAAGGATTGGAAGGTTGCAAGGGTGGTCATTCCTACCACCACATCCTCATTCAACTCACTATCTGGTCTTGGCAGAAGATAGATGGATCTTGTCATTCTTGGAGAATGACAGCAGTATTTTTGTAAACTCAAGTGGTGAGTCCAATTGAACTGTTGTTCCAGATATGATTCCTTTACTGGAGAAAATCTACATCCCCTGGATTCTTGTATGCAACTTGCCTAGGCTATCATACCCAGTTTTTCAACCCAACACTAATCTAGGCATTGCCCTGAAGATATTTTGAAGATGTGATTGAAGTCCATTTTAAAGTTGACTTTAAAAGTGAAGGAGATTGTCTTAGATCTGGGTGGATCTGACTCAATCAGTTAAAAGACCTGAAGAGCAGAACTGAAGTTTGGCTGATGAAAGAGAACTTCTTTCTGTGGCCAATAGCTTCAGCATATGCCTGACAGTTTTAATCTGCCCTTCCTGATAGCCTGCCCAACAGATTTTGGATTTGATTAGCCAGTCCCTACAATTGCATTAGCCAATTCCTTATAATAAATCTCTTAATATGTATATCCTACTAGTTCTGCTTCTCTGTTTGAACCCAGACTGTTACAGCTACTAATGTGGTGAATGTCTTTTCTCTAAACTTGTTATAAGTATCAGATACCATTTGTTTTTCAATAGTCAAGGCCAGCAATACTCCTTCATTATCCAACTTTAGGGTTAAAATTCCTCTCCAGCTGTCTCTTATAATCTTATCTTCAGGGACCTTGATTAACTCTTCATTCCACAAGACACTGTGACAATCCACTAATTTCATGATGTCACGCTAATTGGACTGGTGAGCAAAAGTAGCAACTACTCTAGACACCTTGGTAAAACACAGAGGATAGGAAATAACTCCCTCCAAAATTTAGGAGCCTTCTACCTTGTCAAATTTTCAGGAATGTAGTGACCTGGGGTATATTGATATATCCTTTCCAAATTCTGGACTTTTCTACAGCTAAGACAATGTGTAGCACCGGATGGGTCTCTGGACTTGCCCATCACAAACTGGGCAGTGTTTGATTCACTAAATCATAAAGTTTGGTGTGCTCAGCAGCATTCCAACCTCAGTGTAGGTGGTGCATATGTGATCAGACTTGAGCAGGTATTGAAGGCTCTAGTAAGTTGCATAAATAGCCCAGGTGCCCACAGTTCCTGCTTCCACTATATCACTTATTCCTTCTCAGTCTGCACTTATGGCCTCATTGTAAGTTCCTCATTACCTGCTGACTGAGGGAAAAAAAATTCAGTGTCCTAGTTTGTAGAGGGTTCTGCATAATATGCTGACATCATCTGAAAATAGATAGTGACAGATCTGGAGACCCATTGTGGATGTTCTTGAAGAATAGTAGGCAGAGCTTTGAGCCTGTTTTTTTTTAATTTTTCTTGGAAGGATAGAGTATGAGAGGTAAATACAGATCTTCACCAGGATAGTTTGTAAGAGGTAAGTACAGATCACTGACAGTTTGTCTTAGTGATCAGGGACTTGGAAGGAACATGACTGGAAAGTTGGTGACTTCAGAGGGCAGGGGAAGAGCTACGTGGATGCATATTGCCAAATTGGCACAGGATGTGGAGGTACTCATGTTCCATAGAATGCTCGCCACAGAGCTAACTCAGCTGAGAAGGATTTTAATTACCAGGTGGACAAAATGACCTTTTTGTGGATGTTAGCCAGCCCTTTCTAGACATCTCACCCTTTCCAATGAACTCAGAGACAAATGGCCATCGTGGCAGGGATGGAGATTACACATGGGCTTGGCAACATGGACTTCATTCGCCAAGGCCTTTCTGCATCTATTGCTAATTAAGTAACCTAACATGCTAACAGAAGACACCAAACTGAGCCCCTGATCTGGCACCACTACTTGGAGGAACCAGCCAGTCACTGGTGGCAAGTCAGTTATATTGCATCACTTACATCCTGGAAGAGGCATAACTCTGTTCTCACTGAAATAGATACTCTGTATATTGTTATTCCTTCTCTGCTTAAAATGCTTCTGATAAATTTACGGTCCATGGATTTACAGAATGCTTACGGTCCATGGATTTACAGAATGCCTCATTCACTATCATGGAATTCCACACAGCATTGCTTCTGTTGAAACAAATAATTTTATAGCAAATGAAATGTGGCATGGGCTTTTGGAATTCACTGATATTACCATCATCTCCTCACCCTAGAGCAGGGGTTCTTAACAAGACGTCTGCAAGCTTGAATTGAAATAAAAAAAAAAACATTACTCTTGTGAGGTTGTGTTGGTAAAGGTGTGATATATTTATTAAATAATACCCAGTACAGTGTAGACTTAGTAAGGAGTCCATGGTTTCCACCTGACTGACAAAGGGGTTTGTGGAACAAAATAGGTTAAGAACTCCTGCCTAGCATAACTCCTTGCCCGGGTCTAATAGGATGGTGGGATGGCCTTTTGAAGACTCATTACAGTATCAGCTGGGTGACAACACCTTGTGGGGCTGGGATAAAGTTCTCTAGGGTATGCTCTGAATTATTGACCAATGGATCGTGCTGTTTCTCCTGTAGCAAGGGACCGAAATGAGAGTGGTTCCTTTCAAGTATTACCCCTAATGACCTAATCAAAATTTTGCTTCACGTCGCCACAACTTTGGACTCTGCTGGTCTAGAGATTTTAGTTTTCAAGTCAGGAAGAATGCTTTCACAAGGGACACAGCAAGGACTCCAACTGAAAAGGTTTCTTTGTTGCCAGTAACCCGACAACTTTGTGTTCCTCATACCAGTGAGCCAACAGGCAAAAAAAAGTTACTGTATTGGATTGATTGATGGGCCTGTCAAGAGAATAGCAGTTGCATAATTGGGGCGGCATTTGTATGGAATGCAGGAGATACTTGGGGCACCTTTTAGTACTCTCATGTTCTATGATAGAAATAATAGGAAACAACCCTAAACAAGCATGATCTTTAGGAAGGAAGGTTTGGCTCACTCCTCAGGGAAGGTACTATCAGCAGTTGAGGTGCTTGGTAAGGACAAATGAAATACAGAGTGGGTAGTGGAGGGAGGATGCTGTACCTACCACTGTGACTATGGGACCTGTCGCAGAATCTGAAGTAATGTGTAATGTGTTAGAGCGGTACATCTCACCTCAGAATTTAAGTTACGAAATATCAAAGGGAGAGTATGACTCAGGCTGAAGAGGATTGAACATCAATAAAGGTGGGTGACATTTATGTATCCTCTTTTGGGAAGAAGGTTAGCAGGTTCTGGTTGTGGGATATTTACATCATATTAGATAGAAGCATACTTTTGCCATCATCTTCATTTGCAAGTTAAATATAGTTAAAAGAGGTATATGGATGTTAAGTTGAAAGGGGTGAAAAGTGTTGGATTGTGCTATTGGCCACTTAAGAACTACATTTTCTAGAATTTTTTCCTTTCATGGTTAGGTTAGAAGTGGTCAATATGGAGTGGGCATCACCATCCCAGAATCCTCAGGATTGGGGAATGAACGATGGACTATGGTCTTACTGCTATTCTACTATAGACTTTATTGTGATTCTAGCAGTGGAAGAACTTATATAGACCATTATATATCTTGTTATAACTTTAAAAATTGTGTGGGAGAGAGTTTAAACTATAATGTAAATTATAATCCACACATAGTGGCAATGCTTCAAAATGTGTTCATCAGTTGTAACAAATGTACCACCATAATGAAGGATGTTGTTAATGTGGGAAAATGTGGGAGGGGTAGGGAGTGAGGCATTTGAGAATCCCCTACATTTTTTATATATCATTTATGTAATCTAAGTATCTTAAAAAAAGAAGTGGCCAATAGAGGAACTAGCACAAGATTTAGGAGGCAGAAGTGACTCGGTGGCCATTGCCCTTGGAAGGATGTAGCACACAGACACTGTGATGGTCAGATGCAGATGTTCCTGGTAGATCCTGGCTGTTTCGTGCTATCCCCTGCTCCAGTCTAACTCATTGTCCTGACTGGGGACTCTGCTAACCACCAGTAGCCCCAGGCCCACTATCAATTGCTTGGCTGTAAACACACACAGCTGGAAGCTACACAGAAACAAGAGCTTCCCATACACCTCTTCATGAGTTCCCCCTTTGTGATACCAGTTTGTTGATTAGAAATGCTTGGCTCCTTGGATTTCCCTGCAGACTCCAAATTATCCACCTGTTGTGCCAGTGCTTTATGAAGACTGATTAGTGTCTCCTACTCTGGCCTTCTAAATTCTCACTGAAGACCTTCACTTCCTCAGCATCATCTCTCACATAAATCTAAGGTCTAATTCCTATAATAAACTCATCATTCCCATATTAGTCATTATGTCTCTGCTTCACTGACTGACTCCTGATTGATTCTCTTTCTCAAGGACATTGGCGTTGCAATTTTCCCCTCTCTCTTCTGCGTCATAAACTATCTCTTTAGTAGATCATTCTCATCTGGCAATCAAGGCACAGATTTCTCCGATTTAAGCAGACAAATACTTTCTTGATCCCACATCAAGATCATACAACTCTCTTTGCTCCCAGTTTTAGCAAAACTCCTTAAGACTTTTGCCTATCATCAAGATCTCCAATGCATGTGCTCCCCTTTGTCTTTTGAACTCTTTTAAATCAGGTTTTTCCCCAGTACCTCCCACTGAAAGGACCTTCTCAAGGTCCCCACTGCTAGTTCCCACTGGCAATTCTAATACCTCATCTTATTTTGTCTATCAGTTGATAACCCCAATGCATGAGTTATGCTCCTAAAACACATACCTTATGTCAACCTCTTGCTCAAAATTTCCAGCAGATTGTTTAGAGTCATTTATGTCCATTCACAGTTTCACAATCTGACCCTCCTAATATGTGCATGCTCCTCTTAAGATTCTTTTTACAAACGTCTACTCCCTCCTCTGTGTGTTCCAACAGCTCTGAATTATTGGAGTATTCAGAACAAGATTTGGCCTTTTTCAAATTTATGAGCATTTACCTGATGTTCCCTGCCTTTTTGTCAATTTTCTCCTACTTTATTCTGAATGTTTTTGAAATACTGAATTAATTTCATTATAAGTTCTATTATCAAGTCCATGTTTACCAGATGAATTTGACATGAAACACAAAAAAATCTGGCACTCTTGCAACCTGCTGTTGATGGTGTTATTGTCTGTATTTCTGCACACATTAGCTGGATGGCCATTTCATTAGATCCCAGGTTAGAAGATAAAACTCCTGTAAACTCATGGTAGTTTTATGGCTGGCACGAGTAGCACTGAACAAGGACTCCAGATCCTGAGAAACTGGGGTGATCAATCCTTCCAGTGAATTCTGCACTTTAAAATGCTCATATTGCAATTTAAATTTTGTCATACCTATAAAATTGAGTGGGGCAAAGTATAAACTATAATGTAAACCATAGTCCATGGTTAGTGGCAATGCTTCAATGTATGGTTGTCAATTGTAACAAATGAACCACACTAAAGAAAGATGTTATTAATGTGGGAAAGTGTGGGAAGGGGAGTGGGTGGGGTATATGGGAATCTCTTGTATTTATGATGTAACATTTATGCAATCTAAAGCCTCTTTTTTTTTTAAAAAAAATGCTCATATCCCTCACTTTCCATTATTATAATACCCACTCTCCCGATGTCAGATTTTTATTTTTGTTTAAGTGAAGCAGAGAGAAACTTTTTGAAAAAATATATTTTAAAAAGACTGGCAAAACCGAACTCTTATTGGGAAAAGAAGAAAGAGTAGGTTGTGCTGATTCTGTGAGCTCCCGCCTTGCTTTGAACATCACAAACACATGCGCACACACTCGTATCATTAAATCCAAGAGGGTTTGGAAGAATGTTAAGAACCAAATGTATGAGATAATGCAGAGTTCCGGGAAGAATGTCAGCCTCTCTTCCGATTAGTCAGGGAAATCTTTTTTTTTGGTAATAGTTGCATACCCTAGTAACTAAAGGATCTAATGTAATGAGATACAGCCAAGCTTTGGGGAAAATTCATCAACTGTTTGATTTCAAGTGATTTCGTTCTGTCTTTAACTTGAAGCAGTGGCCTTTGATATTGAAATAGGAATAGACTATTGAGTCAGATATTTTTTCTTCTAGTACTTGCCATTTCAAAGAACTTTACAATTACTCTTGCATCCTCAAGAAGCAGGTAGGATTAATACCCTTATAAAGTGCTTTGGTTTTCTACTGTAAAAGTATGAGATATCCTGAAATGATAAATGACTTGGACATTGGCTTTGAGCAAATCAGAGCCTGAACAGTGTTTAAAATTCAGATTTTTAGTTCCTAGGATTACAGCCACTCAATTGATCTATTCTCCCCTTCAGTTTTCTAGGGGATTACACTTTGGGTTCTGGATCGTTGAAGTTAAAGTCTGATAAGGCTATTTTACCAAGAGTCAGGAATCTTGAGTTCTAGTCCCCACTGCAGCTCTGGATTTCCGTTAATACTAATATTTCTGGAATTCTCTTGTATTTTCTGTAAAATTAAACTGTTAGAATTAATTTGACTGAAGTTAGGAGACTGTTTCAGGTAACTTCTTAACCTTAGGGCATTTTAAAATAATGCAGACCCTAAGGCATAGAAGAACATGCTTCAGAGATGGCACCTCTTAGAGCCATGAAATTGATAGAATATTGATATCCATATTCTTCTCATTAGCACCTTGCACTTAAATAGGCAAAGTAGTGAATCTCTTTTAAAAAGGAGACACAGGGAAGCGGACTGTATTGCTTATTCCTGTGACCTACTCTCCCATTCAGTATCTTAGCTACTCATCTGCATTTTTAAAAAACTTGTACAATGTTTATTGCAGCATCATTCACAATAGACTAAAGGTGGAAAGAACTCATGTCCATCAGCAGATGAATCGACAAACGAAATGCAGTGCACACACATAATGGAATACCACTTGGCAATAAGAAAGAATGATTCTGAGATGTGCTGCAACATGGAAGAAACTTGAAAACACCATGCCCAGCGAAACAGGTGAGACATGTGAGACAAACACAGTATCATGTCACTTATAAGAGATGTCTAGAGGTAGTAGATTTGCAGAGTTGAAAGATTAGAGGTTACCAGAGGATGGGGGCAGAGAGAAGAGTGTATGTTTGGTGGATATTGGGTTTTGTTTAAAATAACTAAATAAAAAATTTTGTTCTTCAAAGGACACCATGATGAAAGTGAAAAGATAACTCACTGAATGGGAGAAAATATCTGTAAATCATATATCTGATGAGGGACTTGTATCTAGAATATACAAAGAACTCTTACAAGTGTGTAACAGAAAGACAAACAATCACATTAATTCATGGGCCAAGGATCTGAATAGAAACTTCTCCAAAAAGATATACAAGTGGTCATTAAGCACACAAAAAGATGCTTATCATAATTAGTCATCAGGTAAGTACAGATCCAAGCTACAGTAAGAAACCATTTCATGGGCACTGGATGGCTAGATTAGAAAAGTCAGGCAATAATAAATGTCAGTAAGGATGTGGAGAAACGAACTGGATTGAATTGTGTATCCCAGTTTGGACATGTGTTTGGTCTTAGTCCGTGTTCTGGTGGGTACGGACCCATTGTGAATTGGATCTCTTGAAGATGTTGCTTCAGTTAAGGTATGGCCCAGATGAACCAGACTGGGCTTTAATCAAGAATACTAGCGTTCTTATAAAGAGGAAAGGCCATGTGGAGAAGGCAGATGTCAACAGTACCCAGGGATACCTGGTTCCTGTAGTTCTCCAACATCACGTCCTTATACAAAGCCCAATGCTCAGGATCCAGGCATTCCCGTTCCTCCTGGGTAATTCTCTGGCCACATCCCAGTATGTCAACAGTCCCGGGGAAAGAGACATTCCTGACTCTTCTTTCTCAGGTAAGCTCTCTGGGCTTCTTTCTCAGGCAGGATCAGTCTTAAGAAGTCAATCCCTTATGTGCCCATCATGCCACTCAATCTGTTTCCGGGTCTCTCGACTCCATTCTTAATTTCCTGTTTCATAACACTGCTAGGGAATTATTATATTTTCAGTTTATCAATATTGAGTACCATTATCTCTAAACTCTCAGAATTTCTGGAAGGTTTAACTTAATTTTTATTGCCTTATTAATAAAAAAGTTTTTAATTTTCTGGTAGAACTATAAATTCCAAGTGAGAACAGCCTTACAGAATTAGCAGCAGCAGCAACAACAAAATAATAGTTCTCACAATATTAGCTAGTTCATCACTTACTGTTCTAATTGAATTATATATATCAACTCATTTAGTCCTCAGAACAGCCCTTTAAGGTAGGTTCCATTGTCTCTTTTCCACAGGTAGAGTGAGCAGAACAACACGGAGTTTAAGAAACTTGTCTTAGGTCACACAGCTAACTCAGTGCAGAGCTAGGATTTGGAATGCTGACTCTTAAACCAAGTTCTTGGCCACTCCACTGTACTGTTGGACCATACAGTAAGCACCACTGTCATTTCATTTGATATGGACACATAACCTATAGAAAGTAATAGAAATTCAGGATATAGGCATGTGCTTTAGAAGAATGTAATATAAATGTGAAGATGGAGATGCTATTTAGAGTAAATGCATAGAAGGGTGGGATTTACTATAATCTGAGGTTCACAATACTTGATAGGAGTTTTAGGTCCATCCTTGATTGCCTAAAGAAAATTGAAATTCTAAGAGCTGTGAAGTTGGTATTTTGCCCGCATTTCTTTAAGATCCAACTATATACAAATGAGATTGCAACTGAATAGAAAAACAATATCCAGATATGATTGTTACCTACTACTGTAAAAAGCAAAGGACTGGTATCAGCCTAACTATTGTTCTTTAGGAATCACTCCTGTTGGGGAAATGTTCTGTAATTCTCTTTTTCTGAGCTAGATATCCCTCCTCTGTGCTCCCATAGCACCTCATGCTTAATTCTGCCTTGACTACTCAGTTTTGTATTTGCCTATCAGTTTGTCTCCTTTATTGGGTCTAACAGATCGTCAAGAATATGTAGACTATAGAACTTAGTTAGTAGCAATGCTCCAATATTTGTTCAGCAATTGCAACAAATGTACCACACTAATTGTATTAGTCTGCCAAAGGGGTGCTGATGCAAAGTACCAGAAATCTGTTGGCTTTTTTTTTTTTTTTAAAGATTTATTTATTTTATTACATATCTCCCCTTCCCCCCTGCTGCGGCAACATGCCGAGATTGGTCACTGCGCAGGCGTGGCTTTCCCCGCTTGTGGGCGGTCTCTGCGTCCATTCACGGCCGGCTTTCAGTTCGCAGGTGGCTGGCTGCGCTCCATCCGCGGGCGACCTGCCCTGCCCGTGGCGGCTCTTGCCCTGTCCGTGGCAGCTTCTTGCTCTGCCGACAGCGGCTCCGGCCCGCCCATGGCGGCTTGCCATTCTCAAGGCGGTCTGCCCGCTAGGAGAGGTCCCCGGGAAACGAACCCGGGGCCTCCCATGTGGTATGCCGGCGCCCTATCCACTGGGCTATCGAGCCGGCCCCATGTTGGCTTTTATAAAGGGTATTTAGTTGGGGTAAAAGCTTACAGTTCCAGGGTACTAAAGAGTCCAACTCAAAGTTGCTTTCTCACTAAGGTTAGTTGCCACGTGTTAAAGCAAGATGGTTGCTGATCTCTGCAAGGGTTCAGGCTTCCCCTCTGGGCTTCCTCTCTCTCAGCTATGGGCTGGCATAGGGCTTGTCTCTCAGGGCTTCCTCTCTCTCCTGGCATAGGGTTTGTTTCTTTCTAGGCCTTCTGGTCTCTTCCAAAGGTTAGGTGTAAACTATCAGGTGAATGGCTCATCTCTCCATGGGGCCCCAGGATCAAAAATAACAGAGCTGTGTCTTCCTTTGTATCTTCTTGAGTAAATGTCCATTTATATCAGCCCACCAAAGGGGTAGGGACTCAAACTGAGTTATGCCTTACTGCTTTACTGACATGGACCAATCAAAGCCCTAATCTTAACAGGTAATTTAATCAAGGGTCCCTCAACTGAATCCAATATAATCAAAGGGTATCACACCCAGAATAGATTATTTTACAAATATAATCTTTTTCTTTTTGGGGTTCACAAAAATAATCTCAAACTGTCACACTAATGTAAGATGTTATTAATAGGGCAAAATGTGAGAGGGGTAGAGGTGGGGTATATGGGAATTCCTTATACTTTGATGCAACTTTTCTGTAATCTAAAACTTCTTTAAAATTAAAATTTATTACATGAAAAAAATAATAAGGGTCTTGTCATATTCATCTTTACAGCCATCTGCCTTGCATATGCTTTGTACATAATGGCATTCAATAAATGTTCATTGGAGTGAAATAAAGGTGTATCAAAACTTTTTTGATTTTTTTTCTACCCATGTTTGACTTTTTATACTTCTACTGAGTACCTGCTTAATGTAGGCATAGTATTTGTTATCTCTTTCTCTCTCATATTTATATAGAGTAGATATTTAACATATTTTGTTAATTGATTTACATTGGAGGTTCTTCAGAGTTTAGATATATCAGAGAATCAGAAGCTATTTAGTCAGTTTTGGCTAGGCTATGCTGTGGTGACAAACAAACCTCTAAATCTTAGTGACTTAACTCATAAAGGTTTATTTCAGTCATGCAAAATGTCCACAGATCTGGTGACTTCAGAGAAGCTCCTTTCCAAATGGAGAATCTGAGATCCAGGTTGCTTGCATTTTGTAGCTCTGCCATCTAAAACAGGAGGCTTCCAGATCACCATGGCAGGAAAAGAGAGAGATGGGCACTCGCTCTTAGATGCTTTGGTCTGGAAATGATGCACATTACTTCTAACCAGAGTCCTTTGGCAAGAACTAGTCACTTGGTTGTGCCTACTACAATGGGGCAGAGAAATGTGGTAGAGGACAGCAGTAAAAGCCTCTGCCATGGTGGTAGAGTAAGCAAAGTGGGGTCCAATGATTAATATTTACATTTAGTTCCAGCCTGGTATGTTTGTTTTTAAAATGATAATAAAGTTTTTTTTTGAATAGATAACACATTATTTCAAAGGAATTTTGACCTAAATATCAGGGAATACTTTCCTCCCCCTTTTGACAGAATCAAAATAAATAGAAATTTTTAATGAGTTAGCAAATGAAAGAGACAAACATTTCCTGCACTAAAGGTATTGTTAAGAAATAAATAGATATTGCCCATACTGTTTAGTCCTCTGATGAACTTTCTGTCTAAGGAGAGATTTACAGTCTCTCTCTTCCCATTTTCAGAGAGTAAGGCAAAAAGAGTCTTGTTCATGGAAAAGTGACGTGGCCACTGTTTCTCCCCTGTGAGGTGACCTGCCTTTTTTTTTATTTGAGAAAATTTCCAGTGAGAACATTTAATTATAGCTTTAACTTTCATTTGGAGTGCTAAGAGGTGAAGCTTCTTCTTGAATAGAAATATTAAAGTAGAAAGCATGCAGAAAACTTTTATGCCATCGTATAAGACATGAGACTAAAGAACACCTATACTCTATTCTCTTTACTTTTTTCCTTTGCCATATCTTACATAAATTATCTAATAGACATGGAATTGTCTCAGCCTTGCTATGTCATTTTTTTCTAGTGACAGTTTTCTAAATCTGTGTGTTTGCGGTTAAAGGAAGCATTTTAACATGGGAAATGGCCGAGAAAATACCTTCAGTCTATTTCTTCAGGATTGTCAGGTTCCCAAGTCATCATGGAGGGACATAGGTATGTGTTCATTGAGCCATTTCATTTCCTGGAACACGTGACTGAGCCACATTTCTCAGGCTCTAGGCTTCTCGGCAGGGGCATGTACTACTTTTTGTCACTGGAATGTGAGCAGTGATGGTAGTCAAGAGAGGGTGGGTCTTTTCTCCAATTGGTACTGCAGTAAATGAAGAATGCTGAGATGGTGGAGGTGGCAGATAAATCAGTCTGCATCCTTGAGTTTCCCTGAGGAGGAGCTGCTGGCAGGAGAGCCTCCCGGCCTGCATCTGACCTGATGCCAATGACCTATAGTTCTCTGTGTGTTAAGATCCTGAGATATCATGGCTTATTGACCACTGCACAGTACAGCCTCGCCTATCTCATGCAGGCATACTAGATGAACATAGGATATACACATGTACACAATCTAAGAGGTGTAAGAGGCTTCACAACCCTCTTTGCCAAAGGCAAACACTACTATTGTTATCTTAAGCATCTTTCAGGGGTACATTATATGCTAACAAGGACAACAGTAATAATTACGATAATAACAGTAAATGCTTTATAAGAACATGCTGTATTAGTTACGGTTACACTAACTGCTCTAAAAAGTGATCATCAAATGTATTATTCCTCAAACCCAAAAGAAGGTTATCTAAGTCAGCAATATTGGTAGGTAGTATGGGGAGTCTCTGCTCCACTGTCAGGGACCCTTATGGAAAGAAG
>PVKH010013984.1:0-16691 GCA_004027955.1 Chaetophractus vellerosus
GGGGAAAGCTGCGCCTGCGCAGTGACCAGTCTCGGTGCGTCGCCGCAGCAGGGGGGAAGGGGAGATATGTAATAAAATAAATAAATCTTTAAAAAAAAATGTCAAGCAATTATACATTTCTCGTTAAGATAATGCGGTGGTTTGAAGTTATATGTACCCCCAGAAAATCATATTCTTAAATTTAATCCATTCCTGTGGGTGTGAACCTATTTTAAGCAGAACCTTTTGATGAGGCTACTTCAGTTAATGTGTGACCCACCACAATCAGGAGGGTCTTACTCCTATTACTGGAGTCCTTTATAAGCGGAATGAAATCTGGACACACAGAGAGAGAAGCCACAGGAAACAAGAAGCAACATCACCAGAACCCCGAAGAGAAAGGAGAGAGCAGGAAACACTTTCATGTGACTTTCCATGTGACAGAGAAACCAAGGATCACAGGCAGCCAGCCCCAGAAGCCAGAGTCTTTGGGAAGAATGCATCACTTTGATGATGCCTTGATTTGGACATTTTCCTGGCCTTAAAAGTTAAAAGAAGTGAGCAAGTAAATTCCCATTGTTTAAGCTGAACCATTTCATGGTATTTTCTTGAGTAGCCTAGGAAACTGTAACACACAGTAAAGGATACTTCACTAAATATAATAAACATGTGCTTTATGCAGATATTTTGACATTTAAAAGGGAAATAACATATACCCTAAATGACTTGCTGGGGCCGGCTGTAGCCCAGTGGATAGGGCGCCAGTATACCACATGGGGGGCCCCGGGTTCGGTTCCCGGGGACCTCTCCAAGCGGGCAGACCGCCTTGAGGGGGCAAGCCGCCATGGGCAGGGCAAAGCTGCCATGGGCAGGGCAAGAAAAAGCTGCCACGGTTGGGGCAAGTCGCCCAGGAGCAGAGCAGGGTTGCCTGCGAAAAACGGAGCCAAGCTGCCTGCAAAAAACAGAGCTGAACCGCCCACGAGCGGGGCTAGCCGCCTATGCGGTGGGCCTACTCAGCGCGTCACTGCAATGGGAGGAAACAAAAAGCAGACACAGATGAACACAAAAATGAATACACAGCAAGAGCAAGCAGAAAGGGAGGGGGATATGTAACAAAAAAAAAGTAAAATAAATGACTTGCTGATGTCAATTTATGTAAGATGGGTTATATCTTTCCAGGTCTTTATTCCAGAAAAACAGAAAAAATGGGGCATTTATAGAAGATATCATTCTTTCTATAAAAGTATAAAGAATTATATGGGTTGATGGATATCAAATGTTTCTTATTATATAAATCACTTTTATACCACATATGAACCAGTGGTCCTTAATTTAGACAATGATTTAGTCTTTGCATTAATGAAGATTTAAAATGCCGTTATCACTATCATACCACTCAATTTTATTTTACTCTATTTAACCCATAAATAAGTGATCTGAAATTATTTTTCCATTTAAAAATGCAGACTTCCATATTTTGTCTTTCCATTTAGTTCCTCAAATAAAAGGAAAAAAAGATAAGAATATGCAATATATATTTTATTTATAAATGATACCTGATGTAAATATAATCAATACAGGTATCTCAATATTAAAGGGTTACACTGGAGCTTTGTAGCATTTGTTGTCCCCCATGGAATGTAGATCCATACTGCTTTGAAGATGGTAGGTACTGAAATACTTACAGAATGGATGCTTTACTATGGAATTTCTTTTTGTCAGGTTGATTCTCCTACTTCTATTGATCTGAACTAGAAACTTTATTCGAGAACATAATCTATATAAAACTTAGAGCCAAAAATGAATTGTGGAGAGCATATCTTCACCATGGTGAATACAAAGACATAAATATCCAACTCAGTAGACCACTTCACAGGAGTAGTTACCTACCATTTCTATCTCAATTGCTTAAGTTACTCTGGATAGGATGCGCCATTCCCAAGCTTAGCTTTCTGACTATGTGCATACAAAATATGAAATTATTTTAGCCACTTTAGCTATAAATTGAATAGCCAGAAATTTTGTGAGCTGTTCTCTTTCATTGCTATCTTATATCTCATTTTAAAGAATTATTTTTCATCTTTTAAATATTTCTTTACATCAACCTCTTCTTGTTTCTGGCAAACAGTATCTTCTTGTACCTCTCTTAAGATGCTAAGTCATTTTTGTGTTTTAAGTATCTCCTCCCCTCTTCTGCCTTCCTTCAAGTGCTTAAAATATGATTTTATATAATCAAATTGAGGTGGTTTGGTTTACAATCAAATTAAGTTTCAGGTCAATATTGAACATATAACTAGTTTTGTCTCCACCTGGAACTCCATAAAATAATAGTAAAGAGATTTTCTTAAAAGGCATAAACCAGTAAATTGGGGAAGAATGGGAAATTAAACAATAACAGAATATTGTAATCTAGAAAGCAGATGGATGTATGTGCAGAAGATAGTTAACATAGCAAGCTTGATGGTAATTAACCTTAGAAGAGTCTGTTTATATGACTGGCCTTGGCTGGTCTCTGGAAACTTGGTTTTCAGGAGGATTACCACCAGTCCCAAAATGATAAGGGTGATTCACTGTACCGATACTGTTTTTATAGACAATATGGTTTATGATGAACACCTGCTTTCCTTGTAGGAGTCCGGAATTTTAGTACGTGTTAGACGGAGGGAGCCTATGTGACCAGCACCCCCCTCCCCTCCCAAACAAAACAACAAACAAACAAAAAAACATGGACATTGAGTTTCCAATGAGCTTCCCTGGTAGATAATATTTCATGTATTTGTCACAATTTATTGCTGGAAAAATTATGCACATCCTGTGTGACCCCACTGGGAGAGGACTCTTGGAAATTTGTTCCTGGTTTTCTCTGGAGTTTGCTCCATGTGCTTTACCACTTGGTGATTTTACTCTGTATCCTTTAACAAACTGTAACCATGAGTATAGCAATTCTAGGTCCTGTGAGTCTGTCTAGGAAATCATCAGGCCTCAAAGTAGTTTTGGGGACCCCCAACACAATGTGTGATTACCAAAGAAAGGTGAATCCCAAGCTAGTAGTGAGGAGGGTTGAAAACAACTGACCTAATACATTTCAGAGTCTTCAAAAAGTACAGGAACTGGAAGCACCATGGACTATTGGGACTGAGAGGTATGTCTGGCTAAAACAAGGAGTAGATACAAGCTGTTTGAGAGCAGTTAACTTCTTAAATCCATCCCTAGGCCATGTCCTGGGCAAATATCCCTTCATCATCCTGGCAGATATCTGGGTGTGCACTTCCTGGAGAGCCCACAAAAAACCTCTGTTCTGGAGTATGCCAACTGGGTATCAGGCATAGTTCATAGTTTGGCACCATACTGAAAGCAGGAAGATTAATGAGGTATACTGAATAGAGATTCCTCTTTACCCCAGCCCTCTTCTCCCATTTACCAAATGCTGGAAACAAGACCTTTAGTCTCTAAAAGATAAGGATTTATTCCCTGAGAAATCTGTTAAGCCCAAGAGAAAAGATCAAATATACCAGAATCATGGGTTACCTAACAAATGGCCCAGCCAGACCACCCTACAGTGAAATTCAAAATGTACATTATCCCACCAACATGTTCAGCGCCTCTACTCTTAATTGTAAGCAGACACCCAATGATTACCAGATATCTCAAAAGTCTTTACTGAAAGAGCTCAAAACAAGAAAATAGAAAAAAAGGAATGATACAGAAAAAAACTAAACAAACAAAAAATTATCATTAATAGACTCAGAGATTTAAAAAGATGCTGCATTCATGGGAAAAAAAAACAAAGATGTATTTAATAAAAAATTTAGAGAATTAAGAAGTGCTTATGGGAATTAAACACTCTAGTAGAAGTGAAAAACTCAAGAGAAGGGTGGGGAGTTGAGGAAATCTCCCACAAAGCAGGATCATACAGACAGATGTAAAACATGAAAAAGGAGATAAGAAAAGGATCTGTCTAGGAGGTGCAACATCCAAATGTTAGAAGTTTCAGAAAGAGAGAAAATAAATAAAGGGGGAGAGAAAATCAATTAAATAATTCAAGAATGTTTCCCCAAACTAAAGGATACAGGTTACCAAATGGAAGGGATCTGTAGAATGTCCAGCAATGAATGAAAAAACAGATCCACATGAGGACACATCCTTGTGAAATTTCAGAACACTCCGGTCAAAGAAAAATGGAATAGTTTTGAGAATGGAGAAAAATCACATATAAAGGATCAAGAATCAGAATGGCTTGCCAATTTCAACAACAACACTGGATGTGAAGCAATGCCTTCAAAATTCTCAGGGAAAATGCTCTCCAAATTAGAATTCTATATCTGCCCAAACTATCAGTCAAATATGACAGTAAAATAAAAGCATTTTAAAACATTAACAGCCTAAAATATTTGCCTACCAGTATCCTTTCTCAAGAAGCTGATAGAGAATGTACTTTATTGAAAGAAAATGTACAGTAAAGGATTTATGCAGCAGGCCCAAGTTGTTCAAAACCTGCATATTCAAAAGAATGGGCTGGCCCTTGCCTGGAACCTCAGAAATAATCTCTAAATCCTTGGAATATCCTGCCTGATAAGAGTGTCTTGTTTACCTGGAGCTTTGAGTCACACCAGATAGTTTATGTTAACAATGTTATTTATGGTGAAGGCCTTGGGCCATGTAGTTTGATCTCTAGGGAGGCTGGAGACTGAATAAAGTCAGCCACACGGATGCTTTGTGTTTACATGACTGACTCCCAATTAAAAACTCTGGACACCAAGGCTCAGTTGAGCTTCCCTAGTTGGCAAAACCTCATGCATGTTGTCACACATAGTTGCTGGATGAATTAAACACTGTCCATAAGACTCCTCTGGGAGTGGAAAACTGAAAGCTTTCCACGGTATCTTCTGGACCCTGCCCTTTTACCTTTTACCATTGCTAATTTTTTAAATGATATACATTATAGGGTTATAGAAAATGTATGAAGAAAATACAGAGTTCCTATAGACTCCCCCAGTCACACACACAGTTTTGCCTACAATTAACGATTTGCATTCATGTAGTATCTTTGTGACAACTGATGAAAAGCAATATTATTATAATTATACTATTAACTATAGTCCATAGTTTACATTAGGATTCAGCGTTTATGTTGTATAGTCCTGTTTTTTAAAAAATTTATTCTAGTGAAATATATACAACCTGAAATTTCCCAATAATCACATTCAAATATATAATTCAGCGGTGTTAATTACATTCATAATGCTGTGTTATCATTACCACCATCTGTTACAAAACTTTTTATCTCAAACCAAAACCCTGTATCAATTAAGCATTGATACCCGAGTCTCTACTCCACTCGGCCCCTTGTAACCTATATGCTAGTTTCTGACTCTATGAATTAGCTAGTCTAAATATTGCATATCAGTGAGAGCATACAATATTTGTCCTTTTGTGTCTAGCTTATTTCACTCAGCATGATGTCTATAAGGTTCATCCACCTTACAGCATGCATAGGAACTCATTCATTTTTCTGGATAAATATTCCATTGTATGTATATACCACATTTTGTTTATCCAGTCATTGGCTAATGGACACTTGAGTTGCTTCCATCTTTTGGCGATTGTGAATAATGCTGCTATTGTTAGATTTTAGTTAATCCCTAGGGCCTTCCCCCTCAGGAATGTAAGACTCCTGATAACCCCTAGGGCCCTTCCCTCAGGAATATAAGACTCCTGATAACTCTGCTACCTTCCACCCCGCCCTGAGGCCACTAGACTTATCAGCTATGACCTCATGGGCACTTCCCCATACCCCTGGTGATGCTTATAAATCTTGTAACTGCCTTGGGTTGGGGTGCATGGCATTGCCCACGATCGGGAGGCCTGGACCCTAACTCGAGTTAGTAATAAAGCTCCCTTTTTGCTATTGCATTGTCGATGCGGTCTCATCCGTGCGTCTGGGGATCTGAAATCCGGCACAACACTATGAACACCGGTGTGCAAATATCTGTTTGAATCCCTGCTTTCAATTCTTTAGGGTATATACTTAGGAGTGGGATTTGCCAGGTGAAACAGTTTGAGGCTGGATGGACCCAGAAGATCGTGTCTTTAGAACTAATCAACTTCTGTGCGTTGATTAGCTATTGTAAGTGCAACTTTTTGATGAAATTATTTCAGTTATGGGACTTTGATAAGACTGTGTGATGCAGGGTGGGGACCCAGCAGTTTTAAGCAAACTAAAACAGGACAAATGGTAATTCTATACTTAACTTTCTGAAGAATTGCCAAATTGCCTTCCACTGTGGTTGTACCATTTTACATTCCCACCAACAATGAAAGAACATTCCAATTTCTCCACATCCTCTCCAACATTTGTTATTTTCTGTTTTATTTAATAGTAGCCTGTCTAGTGGGTGTGAAATGGTATCTCATTGTGATTTGCATTTCCCTATTGGTTAATGATGTTGAGCATCTTTTCATGTACTCTTTCGCCATTTTTGTAACTAAAATGCCATTTTTAATTGGATTGTCTTTTTGTTATTGAGTTGTAGGATTTCTTTAAATAATTTGGATATTAAGTCCTCATCAGATATATGGTGTTTTAGTTTCCTAGGCTGCTTCAAGGAGATACAATGAAAAGGGATGGCTTTAAACAATAGGAATTTATTAGCGTACAGTTTTGAAGCCAAGAAAAATGTCCAAATCAAGGCATCATCAAGGCGATGCTTTCTTCCTAAAGACTGGCTGCTGGTGATCCTTGACTCCTCTGCCACATGGCAAGGCACACAGAGATCTCTGCTGGTCTCTCCTTTCTCTTCTGGGTTTCATTGCTTTCAATTTCTTGCTTCCATGGCTTACTTTCCCTTTGAATATCTTTCTCCTATAAAGGACTCCAGTAAGAGGATTAAGACTCATCTTGTTTGAGGTGAGTCAATCCTTAACTGAAGTAGTCTCACCAAAAGGTCCCACTTATAATGGGTTTACACTCACAAGAATGGATTAGATTTGAGAGCATCCTTTTCAGGGGTACATATAGCTTTAAATCACTGCATATGGTTTCCATGTTTTTCCCCATTTTGTTTTAATTTTCTTCATAATAACCTTTGATACATGAAAGTTTTAAAATTTGATGAAGTCCCATTTATCTATATTTACTTTTGTCCCCCATACTTTTTATGTAAAATTCTAAGAAACTGTTGCCTAACACAAGGTCTCGAAGATGCTTCCCTATGTTTTCTTCTACGAGTTTTAAAATTTTGGTTCTTATATTTAAGTCTTTGATCTATTTTGAATTAATTATTGTATGTGGTGGGAAATAGGGGTCTACCTTCAGTTCTTTGCATATGGACATCCAGTTTTTCCAGCATAATTTGTTGAAGACACTATTCTGTCCCAACTGAGTGGTCTTTGACTCCTTGTCAAAAATCAGTTGGCCTTAAATATGAGGGTTGATTTGTGAACACTTAATTTGATTCCATTGGCCTATATGTCTGTCCTTGTGCCAGTATCATGCTGTTTGGTTAATGTAGCTTTGTAGTAAATTTTAAGATCAGGAAGTTGAGTCTTCCAACTTTGTTCTTCTTTTTCAAAATGTCTTTGGCTATTTTGAGGCCCCTTACTAATTAGTAAAAATTTGATGGCTGACTTTTCCATTTCTGCAAAGAAGGTTGTCAGAATTTTGATTGGGGTTGCATTGAATCTTTAAATCATTGAATAGAAATGACACCTTAATATTTAGTCTTCCAAACCATGAATATGGAATGCCCTTCCATTTATTTAGGTCTTTTAAATTTCTTTTGGCAATCCTTTACATCCTTGGTGTTTTAGTTTTGTAGGCTCCTCTCCAAGCTAGTATCATGAAGTTGTTCAGCTTAAACAATCGGAATTTATTTGCTCATGGTTTTGAGGCTGAGAAAATGTCTAAATCAAGGCATCATCAGGGAGATGTTTTCTTCCCAAAGACTGGCTGCATGCAATCCTTGGCTCTTCCACATGGCAAGGCACACAGCAGCATCTGTGGTCTCTCCCTTCTCTTCCGGATTTCACTGATTTCAGCTTCTTGCTTCTGTGGTTTTATTTTTCTCCCTGTATTCATTCTGTTTGCAAAAGACTCCAGTAAAACGAGAGAGCCCACAACTGCAAGCAAGAGAGTCCTATCTATTGGCTGTATGGGATCAAATCCCCCTCTCAATTAGAGGTAGAGTGGACATCACCATCCTAGAATCTTCAGGATTGAGGAATGAAGTATGGACTACAGTGGACTTACTGGTATTCTACAATAGACTTGTGATTCTAACAATGGAAGAAATTACAGCATTGATGTGGAGGCAGTGGCCACTGAAGGCTCTGGGGGAAGGGAGAGGGAAAGACAGGTGTAATGTGGGGGCTTTTTCAGGACTGGGAATCATCCTGAATGGCACTGCAATGACAGATATAGGCTATTATATATCTTCCTATAGCCTGCAGAATTGTGTGAGAGAGAGTGTAAACTAAATGTGAACTATGGTCCACGTTCAATGGCAATGCCCCATGATGTGTTTATCAATTGCAATGAATGTGCCACACTAATAAAGGATGTTGCTTTTGTGGCCTCCCACATGTAGGGAGCAGGGCATATGGGAATCCCTATATTTTTTGTGTAACATTTGTGTAATCTAAGTACCTTTAAAAAGATAATAAAATAAATTTAAAACAAAAGACTCCAGTAATAGAATTAAGACCAATCCTGAATGATGTGGGTCACAACTTAACTGAAGTTCATCAAAAGGACCTATTTACAATGGTTTACACTCACAGGAATGGATTAGATTTAAAAACATGTTTGTCTGGGGGTATATACTGCTTCAAACCACCACACTTGGTTAAGTTTATTCTTAGATATTTTATTCTTTTAGTTGCTATTGTCAATGAAAGTTTTTCTTGATTTCCTCTTCAGATTGTTCATTACTAGTGTATAGAAACAATACTTATTTTTGCATGTTGATCTTGTTCATACCTTGCCAGTTTGCTGAATTTGTTCATTCATTCCAATATCTTTGTTGTGGATTTTTCAGGATTTTCAGTATTTAGGATAATGTAATCTGCAAATAGGGAAAGTTTTACCTCTTTCCAATTTGGGTGTTTTTTATCTCTCTCTAGCCTAACTGCTCTAGCTAGAACTTCCAATACAATGGTGATTGGTAGTACTGACAGTGGGCATCCCTGTCTTGTTCCTGATCTTAGAAGGAAAGCTTTCAGTTTTTCACCATTTAGTATGATGTTAGCTGTGGGTTTCCTTCTATTCCTAGTTTTTTATCAAGAAGGAGTGCTGGACTGTCAAATGCCTTCTCTGCATTGAGATGATCATGTGGTCTTGTTCCTTTGTTACGTTATATGGTATATTACATTTATTTATTTTCTTATGTTGAACTACCCTTTCAAAGCTGGGATAAATTCCACTTGCTCATTGTGTGTGTGTGTGTGTGTGTGTGTGTATTGGAATGCTTTATGGTGTCCCACAAGTCTCTCAGACTCTTTTCACTTTTGTCCATCTTCTTTTGTTTCTGGTCCTCAGCCTGAATCAGTTAAATTGTCTTGTCTTTGAGTTCATTGATTTTTTTTCTTCTTCCAGCTCCAATCTGCTACTGAAACCCTCTAGAGAATTTTTCATTTCAGCTATTGTATTCTTCAACTCAAATTCTTTTTTGTTTGTTTGCTTGGTTCTTAAAAAAAAACTCTCTTTATTGAGATTCTTATACTTTTCATTCATTTTTCCCCCCTGATATACTTTAGCCCTTTTTCTGTGCTTTCCTTTATGTCTTTGAGACATAAGGATTTTTTTTTTTTTTTTTTACAGTTTTTGTCTGGTATGTCCAAAGTCAGGTCTTCTTTATTGATGATTTCTGGGTTTTTATCTTGTTCCTTTGGATGGGACTTCAATTTCTGTTTGTTTGTTGTTTTAGTTTGCTAAAGGCTGTAGAAGCAATGTACCAGAATGAGAATTTATTAGGTTAAAAGTTTACAGTTCTGAGGCCACGAAAGTGTCCAAATCTAGGCATCATCAAAAGATACAACCTCACCAAGTTGCAGCTGTGGGCGATCAGGCACATGGCAGGGCACAATGCTTGTCTGTTCATTTTTCCCCTCTCCTCTAGGCCTGTGGCTTTTCTCTCTCCCAGGCTCATCAACTCCTGGATATTTCTCTTTATCTCTGCCACTTTTTTTCTGTGTCTGCTTTTAGTCCTTCATTTATAAAGGACTCCGGTAAAAGGATGCAGACCCACCCTGGGTCACACAATCTAATCACACGCCCTCAAGAGAAATAGTTGAATCAAGAGTTCCCACCTACAATAGAGTTTATATGCACAGAAATGGCTTAGCTCTAAGGATATGATCTTTTCTGGGACCCACAAAGAGCTTCAAACTATCACATTTATCTTGTAATCTTTTATTGCACATTGTATATTTTATAATTTTAAAGTCTTAACTCTAGGATTTAGTCCCTGAGATGCCTGTTCTGAAGTTTTTATGCAGCTAATGACATGACAGATTTCCTGGAATGCCATGAGCTAACAAAAACAAACTAACACAAAACTACACTTTTATAGTTTTAGCAAATGGGCTCTGTGTTGGCTCATACTCTCCTTCAGAATTTCGCCCTCCTATGAAGATCAGCCTGAGGCAAATGAGAAGTCCAGGGTCTTCTCTGTCTTATCTGAGCCTGCTTCTTGTCCTGAGCTTGTGCTTGCTTGTGGCCTACGGGATTGTCTTTGGTATCTGAACGCCCCATGTACTTCCTATGAAATACTCTCTCAACTTGTTTTCTTGATCCAGTCAAAAGACATAAGGTAGCATTACCTCTGGTTCCCTGGTAGTGTCTGAGCCTGGTCTGCATGGCCCGTAAAATCTTGTAGGTAGTTCTCATTCCGGAGGCCTTTTCTTTTAATGTTTCTAATCTATAGGAAACTTAAAATAGTACAATTCACATCTATATAAGCATTCCTTGATTGTCCAATTGCACATATTTGCAATATTGCCTTATTTCTCTCAAGATACTCATTTTGCTTATTTTTAAAGTGTTTTCCTAAACATTTTGAAAGTAAGTTTCAGATACCATGGCATTCAACCACTAAATACTTCAGCTTTAATGGACTTAAAATAAGGTGGTCTCTTTTACAACCACAGTATCCTTATTATAATTAAGAAATTTAGAGGACTTCCGGGAAGATGGCAGACTAGAAAGACACAGGACTCTCTTCTCCTCCAGAAAAATAGCTAGATGATAGGATGAAACAGCCTGGAAAAGGATCTTCTAGGGTTTAGGACAGCAGGCTAAGGCTGGACACCACCCAGAGGAGAAAGGGACAAAGGAGGGGAATCGCTAGGACAGAACTGTGAGTTGAAATCAGCAGCAGCTACTGCTGGCACCCTCCCCCACACTAAAGACACTTTAGAATTCTCAGGCCTCTGGGCCTGCTGCTACAAAGGGGGCTGCAGGGATCCACCGCCCCAGGAGAAAGCAGAGAGAGGGACACAGCATAAGGCTGACTCAGTTTTTGATTCACAAATTTCATCTGCTGTGTCCCAGGAGCCCTTCCTGGCTGGGTGGGGCCATGCCATTGTTTGCTTTGAGAGCCAGCAAGGGGCTAAATAAAGCTATAAGACCCTCCCAATCTCCTCCTCAACTAACAGGGACTGATTATTGAGGACTCAGAGGGGAGTGGAAATATTTCAGACCCAGGAACAGGGAGGGGACTGCCAGAAAAGGCTGGAGAACTGTCACTGAGAAAGTGTGAATTACAAGGCTCTTAGCCCAGGCAGGAAGCTCTAGCACATTGATCCAGTCGGGTTGCAACAAATACATTCCTACCAGGCACTGAACTGAGAGCTGCCAGAGACTGCCATCTTCTGGCAGACCAAGGAAGCGCATGTGAGAAAATTAAAAATAAGTACCAGAGGCTTTTTCAGGGCTTTATAGCTTCCTTCCCCAAGGCCCTAGGAAGCCGGTCTGCAATCAATTACTGGGTCCAGAGCCCAGTTTTGAGCAACTAGCAGGGACAATCCTAACAATCCAGATCGAGCCAAGAATCAAAAAGCAGTGGTAACACACAGCGTCCTGCCACTAAATCCCTACAAAAAAGAAAGAAATTGAGCATCTGAATAAACTACATCCTAATTAGATGCCTAGACACCAGCAAAAAATTACGAGCTATATTAAGGAAATGGAAGACACGGCCCAAGAAAAGGAATATATCAGAGCCCCATAAGAGACACAGGCTTTGAGATAACTAATTAGCGAGATGTACACAAATTTCTAAAACTGAATTAATGAGTTGAAAGACAATATGACTAAAGAGATAAATGACATCAAGAAGACATTGAGCAAGCACAATGAAATACTCTCTCCCCGTCTTGGGTGGCTCTAAATATGACTTAAAACAAGTGATCTTTTGCCCCAACATGCTTTGACTTAATTGTTTCTTATACTGCTTAAGCTGTTGGCAAGCTACTTCTGTCTGCAGGGCAAGTTTGGGAGGATGAGCCAGAAATGAGTTTCCTGGTTCAGGCTCTTAGCCTGTCACCTGACATAATGGCAGTGACATACAGTACCACAGTATGTAGACAGGGGTTTCTCTGTTAACTCTAGAACAGGGCCAGGATCCTACAATGGGAGCACAGGCTGGATCTACATTGTGCTGGGAAGGGTATTAGACAAGGCCAGCAAGCAAGGGTGCTATGAACTTCTTTTTTTTTTTTTTTTTAGGCGATACCCAAGACTTTGTATATGGGAAGCAGGCACTCAGCTGTATCTGCTCCCCACTTAACATTTTTTAAAGTTGTGTTTTCTTGATTTGGCACTTGCTCACTTACTACAACCCTTTAACTATTTTTCTGAGTTCTGAGGAAGATGGCTCTGCCAGTTTTTGCTAGTTGTTCTAAGATTCTGTGGAGTACGACACCCTGAAGTGTCTTATGCCAAAATCTTGGTTGATTCAAACCTAACCTTTATTGATTTTAATGTATATCCTTTTGAGGCAATAAATAAAAACTGTGAGTAAAATAGCTTTTCTGAATTCTGCAAGTCCTCCTAGAGAACAGTGAACCTGAGTATGATCTTGGGAGACTCCTGAACACAGAAAGGAATAAAGAAGAGGACATGGAATAGTGAAACAAGATCAGGAAATGGAATTCCCAAAAAAGGATGAAGGGAGATCTTGGTGCAACTGGTCCAAATGAGAGTGATGTGATTCAAGAAATAGACTTATTGGGTATTCATATGACAAAGCTCTTCACTGCTATTGCATCATCTTTTTGAACTGAGGAATGAATGTCCAGATAAGTATGATGCAATCTTATCTGTAACTGGTTTGTCTTCACAATTCTAGGTACTGCTCTTCATTTCTTGCTGCCTGGATTCCCTGAAGATATACATCTCATTCTCCAGAAGATTAACTCTGCACCATGGTCACCCAGCTGAGAAACAGATAATGCAAAGAAATGTACTCTCTCAGTCCATGTTCCTGCAATAATGAGGCCATGTGTTCTAGTTCTCATTCATGGTATTGCCAATTGACTACCTCAGAAATACTCTTACAAACCCTTAGAAAAGCAGAAACCATACTATGAGCCATAGACTCTAATTAGCACATCTTTTCCTGGGAGTCTTCAACTAATAGCGACACCATTGCCCTTTCCTCACACAGATAGATTTGTAGTTGTTATTCTTTTTTCAAAACCAAACACACACACACTCTCTCCCTCTCTCTCTCAGTATATATACGTATATATATGTGTGTGTGTGTATATATATATATATATACATATATATATACGTATATATACAAGGCTTTATGCAGTTGGTAAAACTATAAGGAAAATAACAGAAAATGAATACAAGTATGAGGAAGGTGGTTATCTACAGGTGGGGAGATGAGATTAGGGGATATGACTGGTTAGAGAAATAACAGGAGCCTGTAAGGTACAGGTAACGATAATATTTTACTTCCTTAACCTCAGTGTTCCAGGGATATTTGTGTTGTTTTTTTTTAAATCTTTAAACTGTACAAATGTTTTATATATACACATAGTTCACAATAAAAAATTCAAAAAGTCTCATAACTATGGTTTAGTGGGGTTTTGGAAGGAGTAAAATTAGATGAGTGTATTTCACTCGGCATCTTATATTCAGAAATTCTGGATGACATAATTTTCCTACAGTCATATTATATGGTAGGGAGAAGCCTTTAGAGATTTAGTTCAATAACTTAATTTTACAGATGATAAAGCTGAGTGTCAGAGATTAAGTGGGTTACCCAGGTACACAAAGAAAACTGAATCAGGATTAAAACTCAGGTGTCCTGACTCCTAATTCAAGGCCCATAGGGATCCTGGTTTTCTTAGATATCTTTCCCTAATTCATAAATCTAAGGTGACGAATACCGCTTTAACATGTAGTGTCATCTACATGTTAAAGCAACTAGTTATTTATTGCTCAAGATTTGCATAATTAACATGCCCAAGAAAAATATATTCATAAATTGAATCATTTGTTTAGTAAAATGCAATGATCTAGATGCAGTTAACATCTGCAATTTGTGTTGTTTTGTAAATTGTAAAGTACCTTTACCATACCCTTTACTTAACAAGAAGTATAACAAAAGCATAAATAAATTATTCAAGAATGAGGAATTGATTTTTTGGTTGATAAGAAAAATGCATGAGCTTCCATTGTGGATAATTACCCTGAAATATTACTGATTACTATGGACAGCTCATTAGTTTACTATGGATAATTTATTGAAGATAATTTAACCTATCCTATGTTTAGGAATATACAGAACTATTTCTGAACTGAGAGTCTCATATATTATAGATTTAGATTCTTCAGGAAACTCATAATTTTGTGCTGAAACCCTACTATCCTTAAGTTTCTTCAACTCTAAATACTCCATTCTATATTACTGATTTTTCATAACTCCATGATTTTTGAATAAGAAAGATAACAGAATTGCTTTTTGTAAAGATAGAGACAAGGAGCCATATTTACTGGAGAATAAATCTTTGAATAGTGGAGAAAAAAGGGCATAATGTATTGGAAGAAATAGAATATCCTAGGCGAGAAAGAGGCAGAAGGAACAATTTACTTTCATCTTGATTGTTTAAGGAAAATAACAATTTGAATGTAGTCAATGATGATCATCACTCACTTTGTCTTATAATCTGCTAATTCCATGGTATGTCAGAAAAAGACCTGGCATCCTAGTTTCTAGTGTGGTTTAGGACAGATCCATGGCCTTAGTTAACCATCTGAAAAATTGGGATAATACCTACCAACCTATATCTTAATCACATGGTACAGAAAAATAGCATTACCTATATTACCTTAGAATGGAAAAAGTGAACATTCTATATTGCTTAAAGTTTACATGTAAGAAAGAAGCCAGCCAAAGGGAAACCTTAATTTTAGGGATGTTCTCATTTTCCGTTTTTTTTTTCCTGACTAAAATAATAATAGCTAGCATTTGAATCTTATTATGTTCATGGTACTGTTCTCAGTACTTTTAAAGTATTATTTCATTTAACCTTCATAATCCTATGAGGCAGGCACAATTACTTCCATTTTACGGTCTATGATACAGACAATTAGCAACAGTCCAAGGAATGAGATTTTAGTATCCAAGTTTTAAACTACATAATTCTTGCCTATTCAGTATTCTAACTGTATCCCTAAGTCTTCAGTTCACAAAATCTGGAAAATCTAAAACCCATTTAGAAATGTAGGTGCCACTTACCATGACTGACTCTAGCCTGTTAACTCATTTAAAAAAAAAAAAAAACATGCCTATGTGTAATGCTCCTACCAGGTAATCATATTAATTTTTCAACTTTGGGCAAAAGGATTTCCTGCTACTGCTAAGTATATATCTTTGTAAGTTATTGGTGTTGGTTTTGCTGTTAAATGCTCTAGTAAGTCCCATCCATTCCAAAATAGTTTTAAAAATGCCAGTTGGGTGTTCAATAACCTCAACAGTCACACAGATCTCTCCCTTCCACACAAGCCCTTGGAAAGTGCGAGAAAGAATGAGAGAGGCTCCTGACCAATGAGAGAAACTGAAGTGAAGCTGTAAAGGAGTAATCTTTTAATCTTTTAATCATATCTTCCTGAGAGAAACACCATATCACCTCAAAATAGCCCAAATGATTGGATTAACAATTGGGTAGAGTCCTATGTAGTAGCTGAGGATAAGCACAAAGTTTAAGAAAAAATTACTTAAGCACTTTTACTCTCTGAGGGACTGAAGGCAGAGAAAACAATTTACAGACTACAATCAATATGCTAAAGAAAAATGGCAACTATGATTAAATTTTTGTAAAAAGTTAGAACACACAGGATTGAAATATCAGGATACATTTTATTTTAGAAGGATGATCCCCAAATACTAAATCAACCAAATTCCCATTTGTGGTAACATGATATGTATAGCTTTCTTTAACTGGCAATCATATTTTATACTAGTCTTAGAATTAGTTAATAAAGTAAGAAGAGTTAAAAAAAAAAACCTTGAAATCCAGATTTTTTTAGTGTCAGACTATTAGAATTAATGGGGTCTTAGAAATCATTGAGACTAACCACTTTACATATTAAACAATCTAGCCACAAAGTAGTGATTTGACTGATATCAATTAGCCAGGTAGAGTGTAAATTGGACTAGAACTTAGGTTCCCAGACTTATAATTCAGGGCTATTGAAG
>PVKH010013985.1:0-16654 GCA_004027955.1 Chaetophractus vellerosus
TGCCTTTATCTCATCCCCTCAGCTTATATTGAGCTCACCTTCCCCCTTCTCCTCTTCTCTGCTAGACTGCTGAGCACCCCCAGGGGGAACCCCACTTACCAAACACACACATTCTCCATCTCAGTTGGCTTAAATTCTGCTCATCAATCTCTTTTGTGTCACTGTTCAGAACCCCTTCCCATACCCTTCAGCTGTTATTCCAAGCCTTCACTTCTCACCCCTGCCTTTTTTTGCCCTCAGCATCAACCTAGAGAGACTGTATAACATAATACCAAGGCTCACTCTTGAGATTCAAATCTCAGCTCTGCCACTCATGACTGTGTCTCCTTTAGCAAATTCCTTCACTTCTCTGTGCTTCAGTTTCCTGATCTGTATAATGTGAACACCAGTAGTTCCTAACTCATAGGACTATATAAATTAATACATTTAAAAGACTTAAATGGTGCCTGGTCATGGTAAATATTCAATAGTGTTATCTATTATAATTATTACTATTACATCAAGAAAATTAAGTTTACCAAGCATGAACTTTCTAAACTCCTTTCCTCTAACTCTAACAAAGTTTTCCATCTGTCCTTCACTGTGACCTCCTTCCCCTGGTCTCAAAAGAAAGAGAAACTCTTCTTCTGCTCAAGAGCTCTCTCTCTCCTCAGTTCTCCTGTCTCCTTTCTCTTCCTTTTTTTATGGTGAAAACTGCAGGACCATTTCTTTCACTCTTTTCCCTATATTTTCAACCTTCCTTTTCTGGCTCCTTCCTTTCCATCCTCCCTCTTCTCACTCTAACTCTTAACTCCAATCTAAAAATAAAATAATAATAAATGATAGATATTTTAAAAAGTCACCTCTCAGCCCTGTGCCCCCTACCACCACCACCCAGTGTCCTCTCTCTTCCATTCAAACCCAAGATCCTCAACAGATTAAGCTAAACCTTCTGTCTGCATTTGCTTATCTGCCATTCACTCTTCAACCCTTTGAATCAAGATTCTAAGCCTGCCACCTCCTGGGACCACATGGCAAAGGTCACCATACTCCCTGATCACTGTATCCATTGAGTTCCTTTCCATCTTCTTCTTACTGGACCTTTTTGTGGCATTTGATCCTGAAAGTTCTGCCTCCTTAAGACCTCTCTTACCCATTTCCTCTCTTCCATCTCGTTGCTGCTGTTGCTCTTTTTTTGTCCTTTGCCTGAGTAATATTGCAAATAACTCCTTGATTGATGTCCCTGTCAAACCCTGACATGGCTGACCTTGCCATTCCCCAGTGTAAACTCTTTCTATTGTTTTCATTGCAACTGGCCTCCTTAACCAAGCGTGCCAGGCCTTCCATGTCTGGGCCCAGCCTATATTTCCACCTCATGCCCCTTAACTGTCCCTTTCCATTCAGTGTCCCAGCCAGACCAAATAGCTCCCAGGGCTCCGGAGCACATCTGGCAGCCCAAGCCTCCACCTCTCCTGCCTCCCTCGGCCTTTTCCTATACCACACCCTCTGCCCAAAGAACAATGGGTCAAGACTGGACTCAAGCATGACCTTCATGATAAAGGCTTTTCTCCTCTCTCCTCCTCACCCCAATGCCCCCCACAACCTAGAATGCCAAGAAAATTTACGGTTGCCCCTCTGAAGCCTTGGTGTACCCTATACAAACTTTTTATCAGAGTAACTGTCATGCTCTTTTGGCCCAGAGGCTTACATATCTAACTTTCCATCTCAACTGTGAGCTCCTTGAAGTTCATCTTTATATCACCAACACCTAGGACACTGGGAACACATGACTCTGCTCAGAAATGCTCTTGTAAATGAACGATGGAAGGTCATGAAGGAATTGTCCATCATAAGAAAAGAAAGCCTTCCACTCAGGGTTGAAGCTTCATCTTTACTTGAACATTCATACTGAGCAGAATCTCACCCTGAGGGATGATTTTTCTTTTTCACATCACAGATCTGTACATATGCCCAGAGAAAACATTTCAAATCCAGAAAATGAAACTGAAGCTCTCTTGGCCTGCTTGGTTTGTTTTCCATCTCACCTCTCCTTGATTGAGAAAGTTGCTGGTTTCTAACTGGGGTGGCTCTGAGTTGAGTATGGCACTCTACATGGTACTTTATTAACAATTGTTTACTCACTTCATGGGTTCATCATCCCGCAGCTGGGTAAGTTATGGAAACTCGAGAAGAAAATGGGCTCTGTGCTGGAGGCTGGAACTCACCGTTGTTTTGTGTCTGCCAAACAGCATCTGCCATGCCCCAAAGGACAGGAAATATGAAGAACACAGCCAGCTGACTGGGGTGAGGTTTCCACAGCAAAAAGGCAATTATGCAAGCGAGTTGTATCACTGCACCTATGAGTTTTTGAGGGAAGAAAAACCACAAGGAAAATGAATGGCCACTGTCACTGAGATGGAGAATGTCCTGTAATCTTAGATATGTTAACACTACAGGAACCACTTTCTCCATCATTTGTGTCCATGACTTAAATGTTTCCTTAAAATACTCTAAAGGTTATTTCTTCCATTTTTTTCACATTTCATTTTCAAGCTGATATTATGTACTTGGCCGACTCTGAATTGATACTTTATGTATTGAATACCTATGGGGTCTAAAATTGCTGTTCAACTCAGGTCTCCATGCCATCTTTGTAAGGTGGTGTGCGTTGGATATGATGTGACTTCAAGTCTTTAAATGAAATTATCATCCTGTCTGGGATAGATATTTGGATCCAAGGAAGCCCCTAAATTCTGAGAGTTCAGACAAAATAAGAAAGAGAAGGACATTTCATTTGTTGTGAATTGTGGATTTCAGCTTCCATGGCACCAACTCCTTACATGAATGGCAGTGGAAATGGGGAAAGGTGTGTCCCCATAGGTGCTAGCTGGACCTTCCAAATCAAAATGGAAACAAGGAGGGAGAGGGCCATGGGAACTTCCCTGGCAGGTGATGTTTATAGTCTTGGAACTTTATCTTAGTGGGTCATATTTTTTTGGCCTTACAATTTCTACAGACACTAAGGAGTCTCTAGAATTTAATAATAAGGACAGCTTATCATATCCCAGAAACTGTAGAATAGTAGAAAGAATCATGGGCAAGGTACTTCACCTCATTTGATCCTCAGTTTCCTCATCTATAAAATGGGCAGAGTCTCCTTCTCAGGGTGGTTGTGAAGATCAAATAAGAAAGCACATGCAAGGCCCTTGGCCCTTGGTAGACCTGTTAAAATATTCATTGTTTTCCCCATCTTCTTGCTGCATCTCCCCATACTCTCTTAAACTGGACTGGGTGACCAGGTAACTATTTCTGCTAACCCCCTTATTTCCCATTATTTACATTATCTATAATTCTCCTCTTCCCTCCCCCACCCAAGAAAAATGGAAGATATGATGTGTTTAAAATTGATCCCATCAGCTTTAAAAGTTTATTCTTTATCTACTTCATTAATAGATAAATGTGAATAAAGCCTACCATGAACTCAAGCATGGATGATGTCTACTGGGCCTTCAGGTCACCTCCTTCAAGAACCCTTTTAGGCTCCCTGCCTCACCCCACTGTCCCTGTGGCTGGTTTAAGTGTCCTTGTTTGGGCCTCCATAAAACCCTGTGCTTACCCCAATCCCTCTGCATTTAAATGCCCACTAGAGAGTAAGCTCCTTGTCTGCAGGAAGTCATCTCCTGTTCACTCTGTCTACAGTGCCAAACCAGAGCTGGGTACAGAGATGACATCCAACCCATCCCAGCTTGTCAAACCAATGAAAGAAGGAAGAAGGGAAGTAATGGATTTGTATTGGGCTTTTGTGATTTCAAAGCAATTTCGCATACACTTTTTCAGTCCTCATATCAATTCTATGAGCTGGTACATATGCTTTTTATTGCAAGTGATTTTGATTTTTTGCTGAAATCTGACAGACATTACTACTTACCCAGTATATAGAGAACGATCCTGCCACTGTACTTGGAGAGCTTTCCGTACACTATGGAGAACACCGAGTCGGTGGCTGCAAAGCAGATCATCATGTAACCCACAAATTGGATCCCAAGGGCGCAGGTGATGTACGACTGGAGGGGAAAGAAGCACCAGACAACGTTGCATGATGCCAACATCAGTCCTCCTCAGGGCTCAAATCTGAGAATGCAGTTTGGTATTTAGAAACTTTGACCTGAGAATATAATCTATGTTAACATGTTTTCTGTTGTGTGACAGCTGATGTGCTAATTTGGCCTGAAACCCTTGTCTAGACTCTTTTGCTCCCAGTGTGTGAGAACGTTGCTGATTTTTGCAAGAAAAATCTTCTCTTGGGGAAGAACAAAAAGTGAATGGTTTGGACATACATTCCATATATTCTTTGCCATATATTGTGGTATACTTCAGGAGCTAAAAGAAACTATTCTGGATGGGATCGATCATTTCCTATTAAAGATAAGACAATTAAAAGAAGATGAAAAGAAAATGAAAGGACTCTCAATAGAGTCGAGAAAAAGCTCCTTGACAATCACACTAAAATATTGACCAGATTTTTGCTGCTGGCTCCGCCCTCATGTTCTTATTCTCACCCCCTCCACATTCCTATCACTAGAGCAAAATCAAGGACCAAATGAGGAAGGGTATTGGGGATATGAGGTTCCCAACAAATCCTGAGGCCAGAGTCTGTGGCTGAAGCTAGATTAGGGTTTGCAAGTCAGATAGGACTTGCAAGTCTGATAAGAGGTGGAGGGGTGCTCATGCAAAAACACCAAATGGACTATTTTGTCATTTTGCTTTTATTCTTCTGAACCTCTAAGACTTTCCACCAAGACTTTTCTAGGAGTAGGGTTGCCAGATGAAATATAGGACACAAAATTATTGCATGGACATGGCTATACGAAAATAAATTTTTGTTTATCTGAAATTTAAATTTCACTGGGCACCCTGGTCTTTATCTTGCTAATTTGGCAACCCTACCTGGGAGGGAATTGAAAAGCCATGGAAAACATGACCTAAGTGGAGATAAACCAGGAAAGGATTGCTTAATAAGGGAAAGGGCAAGGCTTGATAAGAATGAGAAGAGCGAAGGGCCAGTGGGACACAAGTTGACTGAGGTCTACAACTTTCCAGGCTCAGCTCTCCATAATGTCCCATTTCATATCCAATACATTCTGCACAAGAGAATCCCAGCTCTCATCAACTAAGGAGATAGGCTTTTGAGGTATCCTCACTTCGTGGGATACCTTACACAGCATCTGGGAGTGTTCTTTGGGTAGGATCGTTCTCTACAGATGAGCAAGAGAAACAGAGTTCTTGAGAATTTCTGTTGATGTGGACTTCCAGAGGTTAAAGGTGACTGCCCAGCATTTCTGTGCTGATCTAGTTAGCCCCCAAAGGGGGAGTTCTCCTTTATGCAGAAAGCAGGTTCTGAGCGAGAGGGATATCGAGGGAAAGGAGGTGATCATGAGTAGGGAGAGAAAGCAAGGCCTGAGAGCCACACTGGTTTCTAGATTGTAACACATAATTTGAACATTCTAGTGAAAAGGGATTTCAATGTTATTCACGGAGTTCAATGCTTTTTCCTATTTTTCATTCTAAAATGAGAACATGGAGATGAGTTACAAGCAAGCATTGCACAGAGATATTATAGGTGGTGACTCAATAATAGCTTGTTCCCACACACATCCAAGTTTTCTTTCAAGATAAGAAGGCAAAGCTCATGTGAGTTGGAGTTATTTGGAAGCTGCTATCTTGAATCATAAACTCAGTTATCATAAGCCTCAGAAAGAACCTTGAAAAGCTGATATCCACGTTGGGTACATGGCCTCTAAGACATTCTGTTCTCCCTTCAGTTGCAAACGCAGATAGATAACATTGTGTGTTAAATGTGCTACTAACATTTTACTTTCTCTCATACCCTGGTGTATTCACCAGCAAGGAAGGCTTGCTGTAATCCACTGTAGAGAGGCAGCAGGTTCAGGAGACAGAGGCGTTTATCTCTGAGTAGCTTGAAAGTTGCCAACAAAGTGGACCACAAACGTGCTGATTTCCTCTCCCCTTCACTTTCCTGTTGAACATTTTTTATTGGTTCAAGTAAGAAAGCTACCAGCAAGACTGCCAGTACTCCACTTCCTAAAAGGAAAATAAAGGGCAAAATTCTTTAGTGTTAGCAGAATCCAGGAGGTACTTGACACTCTGTACATATTTATTTCAGTCACTACTTCCTTCTCTTAAGATGGAGGATAAATGTCAAATCCAGATTTCAGATGAGTTTATGGTCTCAAATGTCAAACTGGATTCTCATAAACATTGCACTTGATTTTCCACGTGTTGGTTCTTGTGATTTCCCAGCTTTAATATATACAACCTGCTACAATAGGACAGCATGGTCTTCAGTGACATAAAAGACAATTAGAGAGAGACCTCAGCTGTCCTGAGGATCCTTAAAAATTGATGATTTCTTTCATTCTCCCCTTCAAGCAATTTCTACAAACAGCAAATTTCACTTCTTAGGATGAGTCCCATAAGATTATCAGTGCTACGCTCTTCGCTCTTCGTTTATTCCAAACCTATTTATCTAAAAGTCCTTCAGTAGGAACTGGTTAAATACCTTAGAATATTGTAGGACTCCTGATAACCCCTAGGGCCCTTCCCCCAGGAATGTAAGACTTCTGATAACTCGGTAACCCTCCACCTAGCCCTAAAGGCCTGACATTCCCATCCTGTGAATTTCCCCCAAAGCACCCTATTTTGTTGTACCCTGTCCCTGAACACTTTCTGGGTAAGCCAGATATTTCCCCACCTACCCACAGCTTCTTGGAATTTCCCTACCCTTTGTAACTTCCCCATCGCCCAACCAATCATCTTCTGCCCCGTCTCCCTTTATATACTCTGTAACCACCTTGGGTCGGGGTCCATGGCATTGCCCAGGATCGGGAGGCCTGGACCCTAGCTTAAGCTAGTAATAAAGCTCCCTTTTTGCTATTGCATTGTCGATGTGGTCTCATCCGTGCATCTGGGGATCTGAAATCGGGCACAACAATATATCCTAATGGCAATGGAATATTGTGCATTTGGAAAAAAATTTAAAAGGAAAGTCTTTATATACTAAGATGGAAAAATCCTGCAAGATAAAGGGTTAAGTGCACCTTGCCATTCACAGATCAGTGGTTCTTGCATTTGCTACCATTTGTTTTGAAAAAGGAGGAATATAAAGACACGTTTGCTTATAATGTGCATTAAATATCTCCAAATATATGTTCAAGAAATAAAAACATGGGTTGCCAGGATGAGGAGGATTTTGAAGCATGTGGACTGATTATCTACGTGAATACATTTAAAACAAAACTGTTCATCTCATCCTTGAAGGGACATTGCTTACTTTCATTATTCCAAAATGTAATGACTAAATATCTGTCTCTGCAAGCCACACTCTTTATTTTTTGATAAATCTTTTTTTTTCTCTAGACTGAGGACTAATGTCTATCTTTTCTTTTCTTTTGCACAGAAACCCTTCCGTTTCCTTAATGATTTTAAGTGCCCTCTGTGATATCCTTATATTTTGTCTGTTTTTCTTCTCTGTGGTAGTAAAAATGATAGCTTTTTGGGTACCACAAAGTAATTCCAGAGTAGCAACAATCTTTCTCTTTTTTCCTGGTGAGCCTCAGAATCTTTCTGAACACTTTTAAATGACAGTCCTTGCTCTGATAGCTTAGACCTGTAATCCTTCAAAAGATGATTTGAATTATTTGATCTCTTTACTTAGTTCCAATAACTTGTCTAATATTATTTCACTGCCATAAGGAGTAAATAGGAGCCTTTGCAAGAAATTTCGCTGTGAGAACAAAGCTCAAAAATCCATGAAAATGACTCTAGGGAGACAGTGTTCTTTTCCCTAAAATCCATTTTTCTCCTTTCCTATTTTTTTTCCTTTATGATCACATGGCTTTGCTTAAAGAGAGAGACAATTTCTCCATATTGCATATGCATGATCTCTGCTTTACATAATTTCTGGGTTTCAATTCCTGTAGGCTACTGGATTTTCTGTGAACCAAGAATTTTATGGAATGTATAAAAAGTGCCTGGGGCTGCTTCAAGAGACAGCTATCAAAGGACAAACTCCGGGGCCTGCTCTTGCTGCATAAGACACAGTATTTCAGCCACATGTAGAGGAGAGAGGGTAATAAAGGGCCTAGAAGTCATGAAGTTGCAGAAAATGTCCTTTTCTATGGCCTATGCTTTTCTACTAGGACAGGCCAAACCAACTCACAGGCCAAACTGGGCTCATGGCTCATAAAGTTTTATTGGCACATAGCCACATCCATTCATTTACATATTGTCTATGGCTGCCTCCTTGCTCTACATAACTCACAGAGCCTAACATATTTGCTCTCTGGGGCTTTACAGAAAATAATTGCTGAGCCCTATCATTAATACAGAAAGCCAGTGCCCTTGCAGGTGTCCAAACTAGAAACCAAGGGCCTCGACTCAGGCCAGTAGCTTCCATTATGCCACATGGCCTCTCAGCTGTGTAAAGGAAACTGTGAGGGAAGTGTGTAGAAAGCATAAGGCCTGTGCTGATTTCCCCTCTCAACACCTTGACATTTGTGTGGCTGGGAAACACACAAATGGTGCCAAGCTAACAGAAACTTTAGAGATGGCAACAAGCCAACCGTGGCCTAGTTGAAACCATTTCTCTTCTCACACCTCCCTCTCACTTCTCAATCCACTGCAAGTTGGCTTTCCCACACCACCCCTCTACCAAAATTGCTTTCTCAATGAATCAAGAGTCTCTGTGTCATCACGCCATGGCATGGTGTCCAGTCTCATCAGACCAAGATTTTCAAGGACATTTGTCACTCTTCACCATCTCAACACTCCTTCCACCCCTACTGCCCCCAGTATCCCTACTTGTTGTTTTCTGTCTCCTTCAAAAGCATCCCATCCTCTGCCCAGCTGTTCAGTTATTGGTGCTTCCCAAGGCTCCTTGTTGTATTCACAATCTTTTCTCCATTTTCTCCCTTAGAGCCTCATCTAGTTCTGTGGTTCTGACCATCACCTAAATAGATGCCTCTCACATCTCTATTTGCACACCAGTGTCTGTTCTGGGTCCCAGACCAGTGTTTTTTATTGCTGTCACATCAATATAAAACCTTCACAAGCTAAACTAATTCTTCTTTAAACCTCAGCACTGTTTTTGGCCCCTTCTTCTCCCCCAAACTCCATAGCCAATTCATAGCTACGTCTTATTGGTCTTTCTCCTAAACTCAATTCTATTCTCTCTGCCACTGTCCTAGTTTCCTCATACCTCCTTAATGGATCGTCACACCTGCTTCCTAACTGGCCTCTCTCACACTGTTTTTCTGCACCTCCAAGTTATGCTAGCATTGGAATCTATTTAGGAAACAAATCTGAGCATGTGCAAATGTTTTGGCACAGCCTCGAGGCCTTTTGTGATCAGACTCTACTTGTCTTGTGACCTCCCCACAGAGCTCTGAGTTCTCTGTCCACCTGACCCACCTTGCCTTCCAGGCATTCCAAGCTTCTCAGCCTTTGTTTAGGTTCTTTCATCGACCTTTAATTTAAGGTCCTCTCTCACTCCTACTTTACCTCTATCTGGTAAAATCCTTCAAGATCCAACTCAGGTATTGCCTCCTCTTCAAAGCTTTCCTAGAACCCAATTTCCCCAGGAAGATGTAATCACAAGTCATGTGGGAATGTCGTTCAAAACACTTATATATCAAATTTTGGTTAACTGAATGTGTAACTGTTTCTTTTACTAGCCGCTAAGCTTATTGAAGGGAAGGTTCTTGTCTTATTAATTTCTGGACTATGGAAGTCCTGGCATATTGCTTGACCCACACTAGTTGATGCTAGATATGCTTTTTCAGCTTCAAGCACCTCTTTCAAGCGTTCACCTGGTACCTCTTACTCAGAGGTGACTATGAGAGACCCAAGTATTGGTCTCACCATGAAGACAAAACACTTAACAATGTATGCTAAGTTTTCTAACCTATGATTCCCAGTAGAATGCTAGACTCAGTTCCATTGAATCTGACAAATATCAGACCCTTGATATTTATGAAGGATACATTCCAAGACCTTTATGAATTCCAAAATTCTAGAATGACATGAAAACATTTAAATTCCCTCCAAAATGTAAAAAAATAACACTTGAGAGACACACCCTTCAAGAAAGATGTAATAAATCTATGAGTGTTAAAGTCATTTATAAAATTATTAATACAGATTTTGCCATTAAAATGAACTTATTGGGGGCCGGCTAGATAGCTCAGTGGATAAGAGCGCCGGTACACCACATGGGAGGCCCCGGGCTCGGTTCCTGGGGACCTCTCCGAGCGGGCAGGCGGCCTTGAGAAAGGCAAGCCGCCGAGGGTGGGGCAAAGCCGCCATGGGCAAGGCAAGAAGCCCCCAGGGGCAGGGCGGAGCCCCCAGGGGCATGGCAAAGTCACCCGTGAAACACAGAGCTGCCGCCTGCGAAGCGCAGAAGCAGGGCAGCCCGCAAAACACGGAGCACTGCTGCCCGCAAAACATGGAGCGGAGCCTCCCGTGAAAACGGAATGGAGCCACCCACGAACGTAGCGAGCCGCCTCCGTGGAGGGCCAACTCGGCGTGTCACCACAAAGATGGGGGGAGACAAGAAGCAGACGTAGAAAAACACAGAAGAATGGACACACAGCAAGAGCAAGCAGAAAGAGGGAGGGGATATGTAACCCAAAAACAAAAAAATGAACTTGTTTTGGGTAACCATTTTTTCATGAACATCCAACATTTGTATATCTCATTTATATTGCTGACCAGTAATTAAGAACCATGGGGCTCACTGATGTGAGAAAGGTAGAATGTGGTACAGACCCATTCTTCTACACCAGCCTTTCAGCAGGAGCCATTCAAAGACATTCCTCAGAAAAATGACAATTTAGAGACATCATAGACTTTCAGAGTCACCTGCAAATAGCTTAAACACAAATAGTCAACCCACCCAAGCCACGGTCTAGTGTAACGCCATTCAATATGGCACCAGTGACAAGTGGCTCCCAAGAACATGACAGGTGGCTAGTGTGTCTGAGGTGCTGCATTTTTTAAAACTTTAATTTAACTAGCTGCACATGACTAAGGGCTACCATATTGGATTGTGCCGCTATAGGATATTTCCATGATCATAGAAAACTTTACCAGACCACCACTGGTCTCCTGTACTTAATTGCATATGGAAAATATCTGAGCACAGTCCAGCCCAACACAGATGAAGACAGATTATTTATACTTTGGGAGAAATGGTCGGTTTCATCACGGGAAAGAGGTAAGGAATTTGCTTTGCTCAGGACTTCTTGCACCTGGGGCTTATTGGAACACATACCAGTGTAGATGCCTAGGAGGGTGTAGATTAACTCCTTGGATGGGCGCTGAGTGCTGTTACTGGGCGTGGTGGCCATCAGACAGTCACTGGCCCCGCAGTTTATGAGCTGCTCATCTGAGATCTGCCCTGTGAAGTTGAAAGCAAACAGGTGAGACCTGGATATTTGGGCAATGGGATGACACGAACACTCTGAAGGCAAGGCATCCCAATAGGTCAGGGGTTCTTGACCTTTTTTGTTCCACGGACCCCTTTGCCAATCAGGAGAAAACCGCAGACCCCTTCTCAGAACGTAGCGGCAGGTAGTTTTATGACACTCAACTAGCGTCGGGTCTAACAAATACCATAATTTTGAAGTGTGGATGAGCCTAAGTGAGTTTTTGAGATATGCAACAACTGTCATGTGTTATGAAAGGAATCCTACTGTAATTTATTGCATACAGTCATAAGTGAAGAAAATGCTAGATTTCAGCTAGAGGTTAGAGAAAATAAAGATAATAAGTTGATTTTTTTTTTTCAGTTCAAGCTCACGGACCCTCTGCAATCTTTCCACAGATCCCCAAGGACCCCTGGTTAAGAACCCCTGCTATAGGTCAATGTCCAAAGACACAGGTATGTTTGACCAAGCGTTCATAATGTATTTACTCTTAGGAGCATGTCGGTTTACTTGATTTTAAGACACTGTGCCGGGGGAGTATAGAATGCAATGAGTTTTCTGCAAAAATTCAAAGAATAAGTGTGGAATCAATGTCAGTTACTTGTTACATTATTTTCCTAACATAAGTGAAAATGTTCAGCTTTCAAAATTAATCATTGTGGTGGTTTGAAGCTGTAGGTATCCCAGAAAAAACATGTTCTTAAAGTTAATCCATTCCTATAGGTATGAACCCACTGTAAATAAAACTTTTTGATGTGGCTGCTTCAGTTAAGGCACGACCCACCTCATTCAGGATGGGTCTTAATATTGACACTGGAGTACTTTATAAACAGAATGAATATGGAGAACGAAAATGAAAGCCACAGAAGAAAGAAGCTAAAATCAAGGAAACCAGAAGAAAAGGGAGAGACCAGCAGATGCTACCATGTGCCTTGGCATGTGGCAGAGGTGCCAAGGATTCCGGCAGCCAGTCTTCGAGAAGAAAGGATTGCCTTGATGATGCTTTGATTTGGACATATTCTCGGCCTGAAAACTGTAAGCTAAAAAATTCCCATTGTTCAAGCTGAACCATTTCATGCTATTTGCTTTAAGCAGCCTAGGAAACTAAAACAATCATAAAGAAAGAAAGTACATTTTAGAATGGCTGCCAAGAATGCTGAGTTCTTTTTCCGATTCATCTATACCTGGTTCCATGACCTTGGGCAGGTTATTTAATAATTTTTCTGAATGTTAGTGTCCTTATCTATTAAAAGAATTAAATTTGAACCATCAATGATTCTCAGTCAGAAACATGTCACAATCTTTGGAGAGAGGGAGAAGATGTCATGTGAGAAAGACTATCCAGTGTTTTATTGTTTTCACATCACAAAATCTTGGCTGGTGAAATATGCAAAAGATAGAACGAGAAAGTGTCAGAAAGGCCAGAGGTATAATAAGAGTGAGAAATCCTGCAGTGCTCTCAAAAAACCTTCTGACCCTCAAATTCTGTGTGTTGTGAGCACTTAAGAGAAGAAAGCTCACTTGTCTTTGCCCCATTACTCATTAGTAATATTTTAGACAACTGAACTTTAATCCCAATTTCTGTCATGTTATTTTTGACACCAAGAGCAATGAGTAAAAAATGACATATTTATATATTAACCCCTCAGCTTTGTGCATCTTTGGGTGCACTTAGCAAGTGATGGCATCACATGAGAAAAAAGGAAAGAAGGATTTGGGCTGCAGCGTGTTCAGAAAGGTGGGATTTTACATGGGATAGCAAGATCGATGACCAAAACAGAGACAAAAATAATCCTGATAGTACTCAGGAGAGCTAAGACTTTTTTGTTGGTTTGTTTGCCCATTGGGAAAGTTGTCTTATAGAGTTGACGTGATTTACGTCCTCTGCCCTTGGTTTAAATCCTGAGTATAGACACCACATGGTACAAGCATAAAATAGACACATGGTTTATATTCGTGTCTGGGCAAGGTCAGGTCAACACAGATGTGCTCAGACATCAGCTCATCAAAAGTTCAAATGAGTTAAGGGATGAGTGATCTTAAGTGTGATATTTTTAAAAATAGGTCAGTGGATCAATTCAGTGGAAAATAAATCCATCGAACCAATTCTTAAAACAGTCTAAAAAGGATAATGGCACATCACACTGGTGGCAGCCCTCAGTTTCCCCAAGTTGCTCCTTGGCAGAGGTAACCATGGAAAGGCAGGGCTGTCATTACTGGGCATGCTTGGGAAAAAGAGGAATCCTCAGACCCACCCAGATTTTCCAAGGGAAGAGCCCTGGAACCAGGAAACCTCCATCACAGCCATATCTTTAAACACCTTATGTACCTGCTCACATTAGAGCATACAGACACAACCTCACACAGAATCGGTTACTCTCCCTCAGTGGTCAACACGGAAAGCCCTGCTCGGCTCTGAAACAATCAACGTGCTCGTTTTTTGTTTACCTTGAGTGGGAATCTGGCCAAATACCAGAGATGAAATCAAATTGCCCCACACACCAGATGACTGGAATATAAGAAAGAAGATGCCAAAATACTGGTTAACCACATCTTTGCCAATTTTTCCTGCCTTCTCTGCATGTGTGTTTCCCATAATTGTCAGGTATGTGCATTGAGCAGACCACAGAGGGGCGCCTCCAAGACCCAGTATTATGGAGGTGGGGATCAAAGTGTACCTGCAAAATAAAATGCAATTATGTCTTTTAAAATACGATATATAATTTCCTATGCATTCTTCCATGTATTTGGGAGAGAAGGAAACTCCATGCCTAGCCCATTGTAAGCATCGTGTTTATTGATTGGTTGGATTGATGGGTTCATCATTAGACTCAGATAAATGAGCAGAAACAGTGACTTTTCTGGTTCAGGGTCATTGGCAACAGAGAAAAATTCAATGCTAATGAAGTTTCTTTGTATTCGAATGAACCTAAACAATTAGCTAATGACTAGGCATTTCTAACAGCTTTACCTTAAAAAAAAAGTATTCTAATTGTTTTGCCCTCCTCAACTAGGATTCTGTATGAAAGAAGAAGGTAAAGCAGTCTGCAGTGGAATGAAAAATGTGGCTGGTCTTCGTCCTCATATCCTGGGGAAGCAAACTTTGAATCTTTGGAAGTTCCTGTGATAGGAGTGTCTTTTGTTTTTCCTGGTGGGCCTAGGACCACCCCTGATAATTCATATGCTAAGCAGATGACAGGGAAGGACAAACCTTCCCCACACTCTGCCCCCCCACCCCCATGGCTCCCTCATCTGTCTGCTCCTTTCCACTCCTTGTTTGCTCCTTGTGTCTGCTCGCTGTGTCTGCTTGCTGTGTCCACGTGTTGTCTGCTCGTCTTCTTTAGGAGGCACCAGGAACCAAACCCAAGACCTCCCATGTGGGAGGCAGGTGCTCATCTGCTTAAGACACATCTGTTCCCTGCTTGTTGTGTCTGCTCGTTTGTAGCAGCTCATTGTGTCATCTCATTGTGTCTGCTTGTTACATAAACTTGTTGCCATCTGCTCATCTTCTTTAGGAGGCACCAGGAACTGAATCCAGGACCTCCCATGTGGGAGACAGGTGCCCAACTGCTTGAGCCACATCTACTCCCACCCCTGCACTTTTAAGGTGGGAGCTGGCTCCACCAGAAAACCACTCAGGTGATTAAGGGCTTAGGACTTTGATTCACTGCATGAGCCCACCTTCCCTGACCTCTTTCAGGGGAGGGAACTGCAGATTGAACTCAACCACATGGACATTGAATCTATCCATCATGTCTATATAATGAGACCCCATAGAAACTCAGCTATTGGAAGCTCTGATGAACTTCCCTGATTGGACAGGTACTGGGCTGCTGTGCCAGGAGGGTGACACGTTGTGACTCCACATGGAGAGGACATGGAAGCTCATGTATGAGACCCTCCCAGACCTCATCTCATGTGCCTCTTCTTTTGGCTTCTTCTTATTACTATAATAAAGCTGTAATCCTAAGTATGGCACTCTCAGTGAGTTCTGTGAGCCGTTTTAGCAGATTCTGGAAACCAAGGTGGGGGCTAAGAACTCCCAAATTGGTAGCCAGTTGGTCAGAACTGTGGACAGTCTGGGCGCCTGAACTTGTGACTGGTGCCTGAAGGACAATCTTGCAGGTAGAGTCAGAATTGAAGTGATTGAGTTGTTGCATCTTTGAACTTGGTGTCAGAAGCTATAGTGGAAGGTGTAGAGGTTTTATGATAGCCTACACGCAGTCACAATCAGTATACCCTGGGATACAACAAAGAGTCTCAAAAAGCTGCTTCATAAATGAGCAACAAAGGGGTACAAATCGATGCTCTTGTAACAGAGAGTTAAGAATTAACAAATGATTATGATTACTGGATCATTATATAGAAGTTTTTGTTTTTAACTTTCTAATATATTGTAGCATAGCCAGAAGTTAATACCTAAAATTACTGAAACTCACTGAATTAGTCTCAGCCCCTGTTTATACTTACTACTGGGATCGTTATTCTAGACTCTTCCCAGCTCCAGCTTATACTTATTATTGTAATCACTCCCCCTTCCTTTGTGTGGTGAATCTATAAAAACCATAAACTCCTTAGGCTCAGGGAGAGAGACATCTACACCTATAGGTCATCTGTTTTCCTGCTTTGTGCTTAGCAATAAACTCTCTTTTAAAATCCTCATTGTCTCAGGAATTGGTCGTTGGAGTGCATCGGGCAGAGAACCAATCACTTTTGCTTGGTAACGCTCTTAAAGTTTGGTCTCTGGGACATCCATTTCTACCAAGGGGCTGGAAAGACCTCAAGTCAGGGCACTGGCTCCTTTGGCTTTCCCTAAACTCCATGCATTCAAAACCCTGCTGCTGACACTTTCTATAAAAGGAGTAAGGGAACAGTTTTCTATCATATCAGTCACGTTCTGGCTAAGCCTCCTTGAGATTCACCCTACATATCTTAGATCCTTCTCCTAGATGTTGATAACCAATCATGGGGGAGTGAGAGTAGCCCAGCACAGAGTGAAACTGAGGACCAAAGGAGAACCCCAGGAAAAGGTCACCGCTATCAATCAGGAGCGAGAAAGAGAGCCAGCATAAGAGCCAGAAGTCCTGGTTGGAAAAAATAAGAAGAAAGCCAACATAGTGTCCTTCCACAGAAGCTAAGAAGAATTTCCAGTAGAGCATGTTTTAAAAATG
>PVKH010013986.1:0-16653 GCA_004027955.1 Chaetophractus vellerosus
CCCACGAGCAGGGCAAGCCTCCACGAGCAGGCAGGCCGCCGCACAGTGAGCTGACTCGGCGGGTCACCACACTGGGGGGAGACAAGCAGACACAGAAGAATGCAAGAATGAACACAGCAAGAACAAGCAGAAAGGGAGGGATATGTAATAAATAAAAAATAAATCTTAAAATATATATACATATAATATTAGCCATTCAAAGTGTTAAATATGTCAGAAAGTGTGGATTTCATATATTTGGTGCTGGATATGTTGGTAACATACTGCAATACACCTAAAGGAAAGGGTTCAGATTTTTATTTTTAAATATTTTCAAATTTTTTCTATTAAGGTTTTATATTGATTATCCATTCATACATGCCTAGCCCACAGAAGGTGATATGTATTATGAAATGGTCATTTTTGAAGAGAACATTTTGCTTAAAATGCAAAGGAGAGAAAGAAATTTGTAGGTTATTTTTGTTACTTCATACTGGGACTTTTAAAAGGTTTTCAACAAATAAAGTTTTGTTTTCTACATTAAAGAAAAGCCTTCTTACTCTTAGGGACACTAGATAGCACTTCAGCACAATGCTTGGGGGACATCTTAAATATCTAGATCACCAACACAAAGCACAAAAATGCAAAAGACATTCCAAAAAACATACCAAAAAGGACAGTTATTTACAATCTGAGAGATGTAGAGTATGAAAGAATCACATTGTCAGACCTCAGCTGGAAACGTGGACATTGAGAAACTCAATTTTTTTGTTATTCTACAACTGTCTGCCAGTAACCCTGAAAATCCTGTATTGATTTAGGGGTTACAAATAAATTTCAGTGAGTAGGAGAATTCACAAATATTGGAATCCATGAATAATTAGAATCAACTGTAATAGCAAATCAAATCCACCCATATATAAAAACGGTTACTGTATCACAACAAACTTGGTTTACATCAAGTCTTAAAGGTTTATTTACTATTAGAGATCAATTGACATCATTCACCACCTTAATAAATTAAAAGGAGAAAAAATTATACAACCATACAATTGATACAGAAAATTATATTTAAATTAACATGCATTCGTGATTTAAAAAATAGAGAATTTACTATTCTGATAAAATGCCTAGAGAGTAAGCATTATATTTATTTCAATTATTTTGAAAGCATTTCCTTTAAGATTAGGAACAAAATAAGAATATTAGTTTTATCTACCTCTATTTCACACTATACTGGTGATCCTAGTCAGGACAAAAAGGCAAGAAAACAGTACCATTCCATTTTTACAATCCTCCCTCATATTGAAAATAATGGAACAGTACTGCTATTTTATTTGCAGATTATGTAATTGTCAAAAGAAATATTCAAAGAATCTACAGATGAATTTTCAGAATTAATAAAGTAATAAGTATGGTGATAGTTGAATTAAATAAATCAATACAAAAAGTTAATTGTGAATTCAGCCTCTGGCCATGATGGAATAACAGAGATGGGATTTCTCTACCTATGTTAAACAACTAAAAACTGAGCAAAATATATGAGGCAATGTTTTACAGATATTGAGCAACAGGCAGTGCAAGACAATGATTCATGAGAGAAGAGAAACAAAGTGAGCTACAAGTGACCCTGCTCACTACTTACAGAGAATTTCCAGGCCACAGCACAGAGAAGGAACCCAAACAGAACCTGTGGTCATGCTGAGTTAAGGAGACATTGTTGGAGATTAGAGTACCAAAGGAAAGGAGCTGTACAGAGAGTTTTTGAGATCTGCAGATGAGTATCCTTGAATCATTAGCTAATTATTGATATTTGCTAAAAATATACCAAATTTCCAATATACTGGAAATTGGTTGGCTATTACAATGGGGATTTATTAACTTATAATCTTACAGTTCTGAGGCTGAGAAAAAATGTCCAAATCAAGGCATTAGGCAATGTTCTCTCCCTGAAGACTGGCTGCAGGTGATCCTGGACTCAACTGTCATGTGAGGAAGCACATGGCAGTGTCTGCCAGTCTCTATCTTCTTCTATGGTCTCCATTGCTTTCAGCATCTGGCTACTCTGTGGCTTTCTCTCTCACCTTCTCTGGGTTCCTCTCTGAGCACCTGTGTGTCTCCCCACATTTATCCCAATTATAAGGGACTCCAATAAGAGGATTAAGACCCACCATGGGTCACACCTTACTGAAATAACCTAATCAAAAGATGCCACTTATGATAGGTTCACACTCACAGGAATTGATTAGCTCTAGGACATGATCTTTCTGGGGACCATAAAAGCCTCCAACTACCAGAGCATGAATCTGAGGAAAGTGCCAAGACCAGAGAAAGAATCACCAGAAAGGAGTACACATAATAATTCTCATAAGTTACTTAGTGCTCAGAATAATTCATGTTTTTACTAGTCAGAAAGGAAAGACCTCTAATTCACAAGAATGGTATAAACTGACCATTAGATTTCTGGTAGTTCTAGACCCAACCTAATAAATCTTAAAAGCAAGTCCTGAAAGATCAAACTAATTCCCAGTAACAAAGGGGAAATATATTTAAAGGAAAATAAAAATATCCAGCACCCCAAAACATAATATTCCAGGAAGTCAAAGAAGCAGAAAACTCCACCCACAATGGGGAAAAATCTATCAATAACACCATATGCAGAAATGAAACAGATAATATAATTAAGAAACAAGTGTATTAAACTAGCCATCATAAATACACTTCATATGTTCAAGAAGGTAAACAATAACCTAACCCAGATGAGGAGAGAAACAAAAGATATAAAAACACACAATTCAAACTTACTAGGTGATAAGAAATACAATATCTAAAATGAAAAATACACTGGATGGGATTAACAGCCTACTAGACACTGGAGAAGAAAAGATTAGAAAAACTATCCAAAATGAAATAGACAGAAAAAAGGGCTAGAAAGAATGAATACAACCTCAGTAAGTTGTAGGAAGTATCAAACATAGATATCACACATGAAATAGGAGTCCCAGAAGGAAAGCAGAGACAGGGTGTGGAGGAGACATAACCAACATTTCAGAACTCCTAAAGCAAATTTCCAAATATGATGAAAAAAGAATCTTAATATCCAAATATCTTGTCAAACCCCAAGAATAAAAATGAAGAGAAACACTCCAGAGCATTACATTATCAAAATGCTGAAAAGCGGTAATAAAGAGAAAATTATAAAAATAATCATAGAAAAAAGACACATTACATACAGAGGAACAAATACCAGAATGACAGAAGAATTCCCATTAGAAACACAGAAAGCCAGAAGACACTGAAGCAATATCTTTAAATAATTGAAAATTTTAAAATGTCAACCTGTAATTCTATGCCCAAAGAATATATTTTTCAAAAATATTTGAGAAATAAAGATATACAATCATGCAAAGGCTAAATAAACTCATAACCAAGCAGACCAGTATCACAAGCGAATTAAAGAGAAAAGAGTAAAACTGAGAACCAAGGAAAACAAATGCATATATTTTGAAAGTATCAATAAAATTTATATGGCTCCATCCAGATTGATCAAGAGGATAAAAAAGTATCAATATAAGAAAAATGAAAGTGATGACATCACTACAGATCCTATAGACATTAAAAGGAAAAAGGAAAAAGTATAAACAATTTCATTTCAATAAATTTCACAACTTAGATGAAATGGACACATTTTTGAAAGACTTCTGTCTACCAAAATTCATGCAAAAAAATATTGCCTATATCGACTAGAGATTTGATTTGTAGTTAAAAAACATTCCACAGAGAAAACACCAGATTCATATGGCTTTTCTGGTGAATTGTACCAACCATTTAGGGAAGAAATAATGCAATTTCACCAACCTCTTCCAGAAAATTGAAGTATAGGTTACACATCCCAACTGATTCATTAAGGCCAGTATTGCTCTGTTACCAAATCAAACAAAAAGACTACAAAAAAGAAAACTACAGACAAAACTCATTCATGAACATGTGATTCAAAGATATATTTCATTGATGCAAAAATACTTTAAAAATATTAGTAAATTGAATCTAGCTGTGCAATAAAATACATTATTGCCATGTTGACTTTATTCCAGGAATGCACAGTTAATATATTCAATTGGTCAATACTCTTTAATTGTTTCAAAATCATTGTGATGTTTAATTTCATATATGAACCTGGCTAGGTTGTGGTGTCCAGTTGTTTGGTCAAACAAGCACTGGCTGTGAGGGTATTTCATGGATTTCAACCATTAGTCAGTTAATTGTATCTATGACTCATTACATCTACAAATAAACAAAGGAAATTGCCTTCAACAATTAGAGGAGTCTTCTCATTGAATCAGTTGAAGGCCTTAAAGGGAGAACTGAAGATTTCAGCATTCACAAAGGAGGATTTCTATTTCTACTTCAGACATCCATCTTCTCCTGGAGTATTCATTGTCATCTTCATTGAATTTCCAACTTGTTGCTTGTTCTTCAAAAGTTGGATTTGCCATCCCTAAGACTGCATGAGCCCATTTCTATAATAAATCTCTTAATGTAACTGTTTCTCTGGAGAGGGCTGACTAGTATAAATATGCTCTTTGTTCACTTTTTCTTCTTTTTATGCATGATTTTTAATCAATTGTGTATTTCTATGATTGTATTTATCATTAATATCAGCTAATTATTATACTACTTTTCAAAAAACTTAGTGGTTACTCTAGAGTTGACAATATACATTTTTAATTAATCCCAGTCTATTTTAAATAGTACAATACTGCTTCATGTGTATGTAACACAGGAATCTTCAAACAATATACTTTGTTCTCTCCCATTTTTTGTCCTATTATTATAATACAGTTTACTTTCATGTCAGCTACAAACACTAAAATACATTAATTTTTATTTGGATAGCTAATACCTTGTAATATGCTAAAAATTAAAAATATTTTAAATTTAACTTCAATTTTACCATTTCCAGAAATCTTTATATATACATACCTTTATATATACATATCTTTATATATACACACATACAATTTTCTGGCCGGTCATATTTCTTTTGCCTGAAAAACTTCCATTAAAATTCTTGTGGTACAGATTGTTGTAAATGAATTCATTTGGTTTTTGTTTGCCTGAAAAAGTCTTTATTTTTACTTCATTTTCCAAAGATATTTCCTCTAAATTTAGGATTTTTTGTTATTGATGTTGTTTGTTTTTTAGTTATTCTTTTTGTTATAGTCTGAAATTATTTGATATGTGGTTTGATTTCTTTCACCATTTCTGGAAAAAATTCAGCTATTATGTCTTCAAATATTTCTCCCCACTATGTCTGTCTTATCTTTTGGGGATTCTTATCTCATGTATATTCGATTATCTGATATTGTCCAGCAGTCCTTGGATGCTTTCTTTTGTTTTATTGTTATTGTTATTTATTTTCTCTTTATGATTTAGTTTTGTCATTTTCTATTGACCTATCTTAATATTCACTTGGCTTTATTAAATCTACTCAGAAACCTATGGAAAGACATCTTCATCTCTGTTGCTGTTTTTCACATCTAGCATTTCAATTTGAATCATTTATATAGTTTTTCAATCCTCTGCTGAAAATCCACATGCATTTATGTATGTCACTCCTTTTTCCACTAGAATCTTTAACATAATAATGATAATTATTTTAATAGTTCCAATGTCCAGGTAATATCTGATTCCAGTTCTGATAAGTGCTTTGTCTGGTGACAGTGTTTTTTCTTGTTTTATCTCTGACCTTTAATTTTGGCTTTACAGATTAATAGAGACCACGATAAATAATAGTATCCTTCAAATGGATACATTTCTTCTTCTGTTTGTCCGGTAGTGTGTGTGTGGGTTGGGGGGTGAGTCAATGTAGTCAGCTGTTGATCTGGGCTTGAGTTTTGTTGTTGCTATGGCTATCCTCAGTGCACCAGCAAATTCAATTTTCTCTACCATTATTCATGGTGAGTGTTCAGTTGCCAAAGGACTTTTCTCAATGTTGCTGTTCCATCCTGTTTTGACTCTCACTGTGAGTCTTTTGACACACTGTCCTTCTCCCATGATAGGTTGCTGTTAGTAGGCTTGCCAGCTTTTTCAAAGATGTTGTTCCCTTCCCTGTCCTTTGAGTTGGCTCTGGGTCTCTGCCCAGATGATTTCCAATCCCTCACTTGGGGGTATAGGGTTTTTGTTGTTTCATTCTGTGATGGTTTGAAGCTTTATATACCCCAGAAAAAAACACGTCCTTAGATCTAATCCATTCCTGTTGGTGTAAAACCATTGTAAGTAGGATCTTTTAATGAAGCTACTTCAGTAAAGATGTGACCTACCCTCATTTAGGATGGGACTATTCTATTACTGGAGTCTTTTATAAACAGAACGAATACAGAGAGAGGGAAAAAGTCAAGGAAGCAAGAAGCTGAAATAAAAGAAACCTGGAAGAGAAGTGAGAGACTAGCAGATGCTGCCTTGTTTCTTGCCATATGACAGAGGAGCCCAGTATCGCCAGTAGCTGGTCTTCAGGAGGAAAGCATCACCTTGATGATACTTTGATTTAGACATTTTCTCAGCCTCAAAACTGTAAGAAAATGAATTTCTAATATTCAAGTTGAACCATTTCATGGTATCTGCTTTAAGCAGTCTAGGAAACTAAAACTCCTTCCCTCAGCAATGAGTCTTCATTTATCTGTGGGTACAACAAGATTTGCTGCACATCCCCTAATGGCTTCAGGCTTTTGTTGCATAGGGTAGACAGATTTGCAGCATGCCCTCGGTTTTTTCCACAGTGGCTATTGTTGCCTCCCATAAAAGAAGCTTTCTCTAGTTTCATACCCTTCCCTCAAACATTCCCTTGTGAACCTTGTTCAAAATCTGAAAAAAAATTCCTAAGAAAAGCTGTGAATCACTCCCAGCAATTCTATACTCCTCACACTCAGCCTTTAGTAAGTTGCTAAAGCAATTCTTGCTGGCTTATATGGCAGCCCCATTTTTCCCCATGCTCTAGCCTAGGTAAGGCAGAGCCCATGTTCCACCTCTCCTTGGAGAAACCTATCTTTCCTGGGATTTCATGCTAGATGGTTGCTCTGCAACATCAATTCTCTGATGACTTCCAGAATTGTTAGGATTTTTTAGATTATTTGGCTTTATCTTCTTGTTAGGATGGAATCTATGCTCTTTCAGATTTCTACAATCTAAATGGAAGTTAGAATAAACTCAATTACTTTGTAAAGTCTGTTTTAATAGGCCAAGTATAAGTGTGAGAAATGCATGCTAATTTTCAGCTAAGTAAATTCTAATTATGGCAAATAATTCCTTTTAGATGAAAAGACTATAAGTCAAACAAACTACTCACCTGGAAGCAATTTACCCAATTTACATGCATAGTACCGAGGAAGAAATAATTTATTATATCCATGCTTCTTGCAAACCCGAACCTACTAATTGACACTAAATATTAGTGTGCCTATGACAAATGGTTCTTGAGGGAACTAATTCAATATTTAGGAACATAGATCTATAAGATAACCTTCCTGTGCAGAGGCGAAAGCATTTCCTGTTTAGAGAATAGCAACAGTTGTAGGAATGGTAAGGGCTCATACAAGAAGAAAGCAGAAAAAAACTTAGATTACAGTTGACTTTGAAACTCTTCACTCTTAGTTGAGGACATAGATTTAGAATAGTCAATGAGGACTTTAGATCAAATATTTGTTAACTGGGTAGTGGTAGAATAAAGTACTGCAATGAAAAATTAATGTGACAGTTGCCTACAGGATGGATTGTTTCAGTAGTCCACAAATTTTGCTGCATAGTTTCTGACTCAGCAAGTCTGAGATGGAGCCTGAGAATTTTCATTTCTAAAAGTTCCCAGTTAAAGCTGATGCTGCTGGGTCCAAGGACCACATGTTGAAAGGCATTCAATTAGGCTGAATGAGATGTTGGATCAGATTTACATGGTTTTTCCGAACTATATGCTAAAATTATAGACACAATCAGTATTGGTAACGGAAAGGAAGAATCCATGTGAGAAGTTTCAAAGTAAGAGTTAAAATAGCTTGCTGAATGATGCACACTGAATGAGAAGGAAGATTTTACAGTATTTTTTTTCCCAAGGTTTTGAGTGAGAGTGACTGAGAGTACTATGGCACCCATGTTAAAAGCTAGGAATTGGGAGTTTATCTTTACTACTTAAGGAATGTGGGGTGAAATACCAATAATATGAAATTCTGGATACCTTGACTAAAAGTCCAACAGCCATGGAAATTTTCAGTTTGCTTTAAAAAATAGAAAATTCCATCTAACAATGTCAATTCTATGGAAGTTCACCCTTCTGTGTTAAGGATTTTGGAACTTGTTTTTTCCTTCATAAAACTCCCTTCATCACCTTTTTGTAGATTTAATTTGGAATTTTCAATCTCTCTATGCTATGCTATTATTTTTGGAGCTTAAATAGAACTATGAGAAATGTACTTGGGTGTTGAGCAATACTTGCAGGGCAAACAGCAGCCTGAGAGATTCTACACATATCAAGAGAAGTGAAGCACATCTTTCCTGCAAAGAAGAAAATTGTTTGATATTTTTTCGCAATTATATTTGGACACATGTCCATTTACTGCTCATAGAATTAAGAGCATTAAGGGCTAAAAGTTGGGTTTAGACTACAGCATAGGGAAAAATCCTAACACTTCAGAAAGCTGGTGTCTTTGATTTTTAGGAGATCTAAGGCTGCAGTGGAGATGTTTGATGAGAGAGGGATGGAGAGCATCTTTCCTCAGGGAGAAGGAGGGCAGCATCAGAGGCCCTGCCCTTGAGAACTGGCAGTGGTAACATCAATTAAGACTCCACTGCATGAGACTCCTAAGGGCATGAGACTCCTAAGGGTAATGTGAAAACCCACATTGCCAATTCAGTTGCTACCACACTTCATTAGGGGGGCAATTTGTGGGCACCTGTGAACTTCCTGCCAAGTCCCTCACAAACAGAATTAGTCCCAGGTGATTTCTGAGCACAGGAGTCCAAATGGGCTAGGACACTTAATCACTGTGGTTCACCATGTTTTGGAAAGGAACACTCTTTAGAAACCAACTTAAACCAAGATTGAAAGAGACATGTGCATTTTGACAGGCACTGATTAATGTTTGAGAGCTCAGAATAGAGAAGTCATCAGAGGGTGGGTGTGGGGATTCAGAGAGGGACACAAATAGAACTGATATGACTTGTTAGAAATCTTGGGTTATGGAATATGAACCATGCCTGGTGAAATCTTCTTATGCAAAGTATTATAGTACATGTATAAAATATCTCTGTTTTGCAGAAACTGGAGGCTTAGGTACGTTTTTCTTACATGGATTTCTCAATTCCAAAGTTTAATACTGAGAGTTAGAGGGAGAGGGAGAGGGAGGGAGGAGGCTAAAAGAGGGAAGGAATAAAAGAGAAAGAGAATGCTTATTGATTTTTTTAAATGGGCATATTATGAATGAATTATGATTCTTTTTTGGAGAAAGCAACTTAGGGAAGAGGTCCAGAACTATAAAACATTTAGTTTGGTATTGATATTCATGAACACATAGTAGGATTATATTAAATTTCCAGAAAAGATTAATTGCAAATTCCTTTAAAGCCTCTTATCTCAATTATTTCCCTGAGTCCATTACACACGTGATTATAGATTTTTCTTTCAATTAGAGATAAGTAAAGATGTAAGATGATGACTCATTCAGATATTCCACATTCAAAGAGTGAAGTGGGGCTAGAATTTAGTTCTCTTGACTCTTATTCCAGAGTTGATTTCTCTAGAATGGGCTGTAGAGTGTGTACTCAGGAAAGCTGCCAGCCTAAGGGAATTATACTGAAGAATAACTTAGACTTAGCTAGCAAGGATAAAAGATCCAAAGGAGGTGAGCATTACCATAATGAAACCAGGAAAACATATGTCATCTAAGGTAAATTTCAGAGTTACACATGTTGGGCAAACTGGGTCTCCAAATTAAATAACTGGACTACAATTTTGTGAAAATTCAGGCAGCCTAATTCAGACAGGAAATAGGTAAAGCCCCAGAGGGAAAAATAATTGCCTTCTCAGGATATCCAACCATCTTTGAGAAAACACCTACACAAGTGGTCCTTGAGCTCTCTGTTCCCAAACATTATGATGACATAACTTTTCTTGCCATGATAAATATACTCAGCACATACAATAATTAAGGAAGAGGAATCTTTCTCTAAATGGAAGTGTCATTTCTGTTCACAGCTCAACTGTTTAAAGGTATGGTTATGGTTTATTTAGACCATAATGAAAGAAAAGTACCTGTAGGTTGTGGGAATTATCAGTGTGGGCTCTGTTTCTGTATTCAGGACTTGTCTCAACTAAGATTGCTGAGGACTCCAATAAGGAGGCCAATTATGCTTAGTGTTAAATGGAGTGTTATAAAAGATGATGCAAAAACAAATTTTCAAGGGACAAAAACCTTTTGGCTTCTTTAGCCATAGCATATTATAGGAGATAATCAGTGTAATGGCCTCAACAATAAGCCTCACTTTGCTTCAGGTTGGATTTTTCAGGCTGATCCAAGGTTTGTCCAACCATACCCTCTTTAAATTGGCATCATAGAAAGGATTGTTATTCTGAAATATAATGTAGTTCTAGGGCATGAGATTGCTGAGGAATCTTTCTATAGCATGCATACCTCCTTCTTAAATCAAGATTTCTCTTTTCCTAATATGGGGAGAAAAAAATGATAATTTATTGAAGCACCCAGGCAATAGAAATGGAATATATTATAGATAATTTTTAATGTACAATACACTCACCAGGGTCTGATAATAAATGTAGTTTTGAAAGTTAGAAATGTAAAAGGTACTCAGGTGCTAAGGCCGAGATACTTGCTACTTTGCAAAGGTAAATAGCAATGGAAATTAAATACAATTAAAAACTGATTAAAAAATGCAAACAGCAGTATCTGAACACATATCCAGAAAAGGGGAAATAATGATCCTGTCTGTGTGGCCTCAATAACATTAAAATTCCTATCAATGTTCAGTTGGTTTTGTCTGTGTCAGGCTTCCCACATTTTTCTTGATGAACAGTTGCTCCTGGTTTCTTCTCGGCCTTATCATTGCTAGTAGCAGAATATGGGGAGGGTGTGGTAAAAGGCTACAAGGGCACTTCACGTTAAGAAGTCAAATTGTTACTTGGGGCTATCCCTTACCTCTCAGGCATACTGCAGAGCTATGGGAAAGTGGGCACGGATAAGACTCCCATCTGGGAGTTACATTTGTAAAAGGTTAAGTAAATTATAACAGACTGGTTGGGAGAAAGCTAATGTCCAGGATTCCAAAATACCAGATGTTTCCCAACAAATACTATCAAAAATCACTGAGAATTTACCATTAGAAATATATTTAACTTAATATCTTGACTTTCTTGACATTCCTTTTAAGACGAGGAGACTAAGGTACAATTTTAGAGCAGGGCATTTCTACTACAAGTCATGCCTTGGTGGAGAGTTATAGAGAACTGCATGAAGCTATTTGGCTCATAGACGAGAGTTTGAGGACAGGGTCAGTAAAAGGGAGGCAAGAACATACTAAAACCAAATTTCATCTATACCATCCAGATAAAGGCTGGACCAGGTTCTTACATCAGACACAGATAAGCATGGGAGTGTGAACTTTTCATTCTTTATCTCCTTGTTCTGGTGATATATTTTCAGCTAATGATGTTATAAGGTAGTAAGAGATTGAAACAACAGGAAAAAATATTGTGGGTGAATTTATGGAAGTAGAATAGGTCGAAAAATAACATTTAACTCGTTATAATTTAGACAAAGCTTTTATAATAAAGAAAATATGACAGTTTCCGTAGAATCAATGAGTGGATTTGCTTTATTTTTTAAAAAGATGATAGCAATTGTCTACAATTTAACTTTCGAATTAGGCATATTGAATCATATAAAAAGTTGTGTGAGAAATCTGAACACTTGTTTTTTTTTGTCTTTGTCACAGAGAGAATACATGTTAGTCTTTATATTTGCTGAAACTAATAATTACTGGATAATTGGAGAAGATACATGGAAGTATTTTTAACTAGGGTCAAACAAAGGTAATATTTAACAGAGAAAAATTGGTCTTGGCTATCCACACCTCATTTCTGACTTTCCTTACAATTTCAATGCCATTCTTTATTCTCATAGACACCTAAGACTTCCAAATTTCTACTCTTATTATTTTAATTATTTATTTTGTTTTAATAAAATAATTTGCTGTAAAATCATAGCATGAAAAATGCTAATTAAACCTAGATAGACAGGAGAGGATTGGATATGGGTCATGTGGAAATATCTCTGTCAAGGATAAACTTAGTTCTGTAAATAATTAGACATCATAAGATCCATTTGTGCATGAGAGTTGTGTGAATAAATTTGCATTTTGCATTATTATTCTGGAGTTAGAGTATAAGATGCTTAGAATGGGTGGAGGCTACATGAGGGAAATTTAAAAGGAAACTGGTGCACTCCATCAGATGGAGGTAATGAGGCCTGTGTGATATCATTAGCAGTGTGAATGAGCACTGAGAGATGAGAGAGAGCAATAAAAGAAATGCAGGAAGAGGATTTATTTTTTGGAGGAGTGAGGAGGTGGGAAAAATAAAGCATGATGCCTTGAGAGGCTGGAAGAATTTTAGTTCCATTAACAGATACACAGGAGTCAGAAGGGAATGCCGTTTGTGGAAAGATGATTTGAGTCAATTGTGAGATATTAAGAAAATTCATTAAGCTATTGGAGAATACATTTGGAACTCTGCAGAGAAGTGTGGGATAAAAACGTAGAATTGAGAGTGAGCCATGTAGAGTTGATAAATAATATAATCAAAGGTGACAAAACCCCCAAGGATAAATAGTGGGAAAAAGAATATAAGCTCTGAATACAGAACCTTAGAGAAGGCTCACAGAAATGGAACAGAAGAGTTTAAAAGGATTATCCAAGAATACAATGAGGAAAGTAGATTGAAGGAAAATCAGGAGAGAAGAGTATCAGAGTTGAGAGTTTAAAGGAACACATAGTTAACTTTACTAAAAGTTAAGTAAAGAATGAAAGTAGAATAATTTCATTAAATTAAATCCAATTCCATATGGATTTGATGGCTAGAAAGTGACCAATGATCTTTAAGACTGCAATTTCTATAGATTTCTAAAGATTAGTGAGGGTGGAAATTTAACCAAGGGTTAAAGGGTAAAGTTATGAGGAAATGAACTTTCCAGGTAGACCAAATAATCACTTGAGATGTGAAATGTAGTGAGATTTAGAATGATAATTATATAGCAAAGATTCCTTTCCCCCAAATTCAGGAGTCTGTATATTTTTTATAATGAGGGAAAAGGAGCCACTTGGGAGCCAGAAAAACCTGAGGATAGCAGAGAGAGGGAATAAATGAAGGAATAAGATCCTGAAAGACATCAAGAGCATAAAATCAAGGCTAAACTATCTTCATATACTAATGTAGGAAGTGTAGATTTTTCAACTCACTTAATTTCACCAAAGACACTTTCAGTTAGCCAATATTATCTCATTTTACAGATGAAGAAAACTGAAGCACTGAGAGGCTAATAGCTTGCCAAGGCCTCAGGAAGCAGAAAAGATGTGGAGGAGCTGTTTGGCTCTGAGGCGCAAGATTTTTCGAGGATACAACACTTTCACTCACTAATAAAGAGATGAGGGCTGAGCTAGAGACGTGCAGGGTTGGGTTAGAGGGACAGTGAGCCACGGGCTTGCATATTCTCTAGGTATAGCTTGTACAGTGCAGCAGAGGAGCAGATTATATGGTTACAACCAGTCCCTATGTCTTTTTCTTCCACTTCATGGCTCAGTTCTTTGAGGGAAGGAAAGTATAATATTCATCCCTGAAATCCAGCATGCAGCAAAGATGGTACTTCATAGACATTTGCTAAATTAATGGAAAAAGATGTCTACTTTCTGCTGCAGATCTGCTATATATTCAACAAAGATTAACAGATTTTTTCATGAAATATTTACCTTAGAATTTAAATTTGAATTTCTGCTTTGAGGAAAGTAGGTGTTTAATTAGGCTGTTAACAGTTGAGGGATATAAAAGAGAGGGGTGATGGAGATGCTGTCACAATAAGGCAGAAAAGGAAGAACTATTGAAAGGGGAGTTCAGGCATTGTGGAGGATATTAGGATAAAGTTTATATCATATATTTGTGACCATCTGAGACATGGCTGAGATGGGAATTTCTGAAACTACTTGTTTTGTTTGGTTCATTATTAGGTAAGAGAGTTGAAGTGTAGCCAGTCTTCACCCTTCAGCTTAGATATCCTAGCCTGACTGCTCTAGGGTTCTGGGATGAGTCAAGAAGCTCTGATTATTCCCCCAAGTGCATCTACCTCCTTTATCTCCTACTTCTCCTTATTTTTGTTCACTGCAATCAAGGGAAAGTAGTCAAATAGTCAAGCATGGAGTAATAAGAATGAATCAGGCCAACAAAAAAAATTTAGTGTAAGGTGTCACTGTTTGATGTTCAAAATTGATAAAACATATCAGTTCTGCTGGAAAAAAATGTTTGCTGAGCAAGAGAATAAACAATGGAAAATTTGTTCCAATGTATATCTATGTGAATTTGTATCCTATTCTCTGCCTTAGAAAATGAAGAAGTCTCCTTAAACATTTGCTTTCTCTTCCTCTCTCTTGTATCTACAAAGCCTAAACATCTATATTCTAACTTGCTTTCTTCTGAGCCCATACCCAAGGGGTTAATTTCTTAACAATCCCACTGAAGTCTGAAAAAACCAAAGGCTATCAAAAACTAATGGCTCCTGGTATCTTCAAAGCTTCAAAGCAGTTTTCCAGTGTTCAGATCTATTGAAGGTTGCCTCCAATTTCATTAATGTCTGAATTTGGAGCCAAGGTGGAGGTGTAATGGATTTACACATGTCTTTATATTTGATGTAGCTGATATATTTAAGGTAACTCTTTACCTTACTATGCATGTTTTCTTCATTTTTTATCATTTACACCTATCTTGCCATCTGTTCTATCCTAGCTCTAGAGTTTGAGGTAATTTGGGAAATATGTAGAGTTCCAAAAATTTGACTCCACTATTTGCAATCTTCACTTGTCACTGCTGAGACCATCATGTCCTTATGAAGCCACTAGCCTGATCTCTGATGCAATGTGGATATAATGCATATTGGGCCCAAGCCTGTCAATTGGGTCTCATGAAGATATGAACTGAGATAAGGCTGGCAGGACATATACAATGTGCTTTCCTAAGTTTTCTGATTTACAACTTCTGTTATTTCTGCCTCTCTCTGCAGATTAATAATCCTCAAATTTTTAAATGGGAACACAGAACCAGACATGGACAACTGAATTTATTCTTCTCGGTCTGTCCAGTGACTGGAGCACTCAGGTAACACTCTTTGTCTTGTTCTTGGCCATGTACCTGGTGACAGTGCTGGGCAACTTTCTCCTTGTTCTTCTAATCAGACTGGACAGCCGACTCCATACTCCCATGTATTTCTTTCTTACCAACCTCTCCCTTGTTGATGTATCCTATGCATCGAGCATAGTCCCTCAGCTTCTGGTGCATTTTCTTGCAGAACATAAAATAATCCCATACCTGAGCTGTGCAGCCCAGTTATTTTTCTCCCTGGCCTTGGGTGGGATTGAGTTTGTTCTACTAGCAATGATGGCCTATGACCGCTACGTAGCCGTGTGTGAGCCCCTGCGATACTCAGCCATCATGCATGGAGGGCTGTGTACTAGGTTGGTCATCACATCCTGGGTCAGTGGCTCCATCAACTCTCTCATGCATACTGCCATGACCTTTCAGCTGCCAACATGCACAAACAAGTTTATTGATCACATATCTTGTGAAATCCTGGCTGTGGTCAGACTGGCCTGTGTGGATACCTCCTCCATTGAGGTCATAATCATGGTTTCTAGCATTGTCTTGCTGATGACACCCTTCTGCCTGGTTCTCTTGTCCTACATCCAGATCATCTCCACCATCCTGAAGATCCAGTCCTCAGAGGGCAGGAAGAAAGCTTTCCACACTTGTGCCTCTCATCTCACGGTGGTTGCCCTATGCTATGGCATGGCTATTTTTATTTACATACAACCCCACTCTGGACCCTCTGTATTTCAGGAGAAGCTAATCTCTCTCTTCTATGCCATTTTGACACCCATGCTGAACCCCATGATTTATAGTCTGAGGAATAAGGAGGTGAAGGGTGCCTGGCAAAAACTATTAGGACAGTATCTGGATTAACATCAAAACTGGTAACTTCATGAATCATGAGCATCACATAGAGAAAAGAATTTTGCCTCTGTTCTCCCACCCAAATTTAGATATAACAGAAATAAAAGTTCATTGCTGGCAACCAGGAAAAAGATGACATAACTTTCTGGTAGGAGGCTGGGCAATTGGATTGGAGTGTAGGTTTTGAGGGATCTTTTGATGGCCCAGCAGCATGGTCCATGGTGTTATACACTGCCACATTAGACTTCCCACACTTACTCAATCTTCATTCCTTTGTCCTGAGAGTAATTGGAATAAAATTTACTTGCAACGTTATTTGTAATCATGGCCTATTCATGGATCTTACCTTAGTCCATTAATTCATATTCATTCACATTTTGAAACAAGTTGTGTTGCTTCCTTTG
>PVKH010013987.1:0-16653 GCA_004027955.1 Chaetophractus vellerosus
GTAATAAATAAAAAATAAATCTTAAAAAAAAAAGAAAAGCAAGGATATTATTAATACAACATACAGGATGGTGAGTGCCTCTGAAAGTCTGCAGAGAAAGAAAGATGAGATTGAAATAAAAACAGCCAATGTACTTCCTCTCTGGGTGAAGGATACACAGATGTGTCTTCCTTTCTTGCTCTTAAACTACATAAAGTTTCCTATTATTTTTCATATGTAAGCCATATTCCCCAGTAGGAATGTTTTTGTTTATTTGTTTTGGTTGTTTTAAGTGTTGATGAGATAACAGATGGGAACGGAAAAGTTTGAAATTTATGTTTTTTTTCTTCCCAGCTTGGGCTTCATGGCATCCTAGGGTACCCATGGATGGATTTCAGGGTTCAGCTAATGTTTTGAGATTATTTGCTTTTTTTCTGAGAGATGGGAGACAACTTTTATCAAGTTCTCAAAGGACACTGTGATCTCTAAAGTTTAAGAGTAATTAATGGGTGTCAGATGGGATCTGAATGATGTGTTCCATAAAGAAGATGTGTTACATTTAGTCATTGATTAGCAGAGTAGGAGAGAAAAAGGCAAAAATAAGTAGCAATGACTTAATGTTCTTATATAATACTAATACTATGTTGAAGTTGGACATACCAAAGTGACAGGCTATGTTAAAAAAACAAATAAAAACACATATAATTTGTAGTTGAAAAAATTGTCGGTTGGAAATAATTTCTATAAAGTTTTATGCTTACTTAAGCTCATTTACAATTTTATATATCCAAAATGTAATTTTTAACAACAATATTCAGGGCCATCATTCCTGTCTAAATAATTTTGCACAATAGTAGTGATGGGTTATTGAACCAATTGAGGAGACTTCATCATTTAAAATATAATTTAAAAAGTCTTTTGGTATACTTCAAAAATCCTGGTGGAACTACCCATTCCTACTTCCCATTTTCCTTTCAGATGGCAGAACTTGCAACATGAGAACATGCTCCCTCTCTCAGTCTGCCCAATGATTTTATTCTTCATCTTCTCTTGCCCTTGGATGAAACGCAATAAAGAAAATCATTTCTGAAGGCTGAGGGGAAAAAATGCATTTATTTCAGAATCAATGAAGCAGTTCCTTCAGAACATCATTTTGCCAAACTACCAAATCTCCAAAATGGATTGCACTTAGCAGGCGGGCCATTTCCTTGAAATAAGAACTAAACCCAGGGAAGCGGATGTGGCTCAACCAGTTGGGCACCCACCTACCACATGGGAGGTCCTGGGTTCAGGTTCCGGAGCCTCCTAAAAGAAGACAAGTAAATGCCCCATCCCACCACAACAAGCAGATGCCACAAGCCAGCACATGCCACAGCTTGCACAAAGCGGATGTGGCTCAGGTGTTTGGGGGAAAGGGGAAGTGATAAATAAATAAACAAATATTAAGAAAAAAAAAAGAACCAAACCTGGAAGGATTGGTGAATCTTTTTTGTCATAACTTTGGAAAGAACATTTACATGAATTGTGGTTAACTTTGTGCATTTTAGTAAAAGGGATAAGTAATCTATATCATTCAATTCATTAAAGCATGTATATTTATTTTTAGAAAAAGTTATAACTAACTAGGCTTTAACTTGATCTTAAAATACATGCATTTCATGAGCAGACAAGAAAGGCACAATAGAAGTGAGGTGGTGCAAAATAACCTAATAGCAGAGCAAAAGAGAAAGGAAACTAAGCTTTGTTGAGTGTATAGCAAAATCTAGGCTCTTTAAATAAAGTTTCCAATTTAATGATCTCAAAACCTTATAACAGGCAAAGTTTGAGGTCATTTTTACTCCGTAGTCTACACCCTCCTGCTGCCCCCAAGGGACTGATTTACAAATTGAATGATCGATGTTCACCTGCCCAGATAAATTGTGGGGTGTACCCCACATAGAAAAAGCCTGCGACCCAGCTTGACTATAATGGTATGAGGCTTCTAATGACATCTTTTCAACAAACAACTAGCTAAGTCAAAGTAACACGAACAACAGATTATTCAAATAGGAACACACTTCATCAAGGTGTCATCCATACAGACATGAAGTAATTAAATCTCACCCTCCGCAGATGGGCTACAGGACCAGAAGGTGCAGGGACACAGTCAAAGACAAAAATGGTAAGGCAGGAGATTATTTTTAAAATGTAAAAAAGAAAAGGAATGAGAAGGAAAGAAAAAAGAAAGTGATCTGCTTATAAAGAGGGTAGGAGAACAATGAGATGCAATTCAGCACTTGTTCTGCCCAAATGTTCCTTCTATTTTTATGGGCACTGAGGGTAGGCTGGGCAGATGTATACACATCTCACTTGGCACTAAAAAGAGCCGCTCTGTCCCTTGGTTCATGGGAAGCTCCTGCTTGGTTGGTTCAGTTCAGGTGAAAGGAACCAACTAGGGTCCTATTATGAGGTAATAACTGCCCTAGATCCCAGCAGACTTGTAAGAAAAGTCCCAGATTGGAGGTGGAAAAATCAACAATTCCAGGAGATATGGTACGTTCCAAGGGAGAAGTTGGCCTAGGATCCTACAAAAGCACAGAAAATAACTATTAGCACAAGAGCAAAAGATGTTAAATCAAATCAAAGCAGGACATGTTAGAAGAGAGAGTTTTCAGTACTCTAAGGAGGGATAAGGTACCGATTTTTAAAAGAAACACCCATTTCTTGAACAAAGGAAAAAGTACTGTAGGTTATTAGGCACAAGGAAAAAGAATACATATGAAACTTTAATCTGTGCTGAGTGTAAGTTTTGAAGTCTGACACTGAAGGCATAAACATTTTAGGTTGAAGTATATGTAACTCTGGGTTCTTACCACATTTGCCAGAGAAAAAGAGCAATTGCATATGGTTCAACCTGATACAATGAAATAGATTAACAAATTGGATCAGAAATAACAACCCAGGAACATACGTAACAGAGTGTTAATTATTATGCACAGACATATATATGCAACATACATAGAAATCTTAGTGTCAGTAACAAAAGTCAAACCTCAAAAGCAAACCAGGTAAGAAACAAGAAGAGGCAATGCCCAAAAGAAAATACCAGCAGCCAATGAGTGTAAACACAAATTGTTTTCGATGCTGATCAAAGAAATGCATATTAAAACAGTAAGATACCACATATTTTGGTGGTCAGATTGGCAAAAATTAAGTATTTCTCATGTTCTCCCCCTACCAAACTTGTGTTGTTTAAGTACAAAAAAAAAAAAAAAATCCACTGACCATTGCTGCTCATGCTTTTCTTCCATTAAAATTGCTGAGGAATCTCCCAATGTAGAAATGAAGGAAGTCACTCAGTTTCTTTAACAGATTGGACTTTATTACAAATATTTCCTTTGGCCCAAGTACTGAGCCCAAAATGCACACACAGGCGGAGGAGGGCAACCCCTTCCTGAGAAAGTATTAACAGCTGGAGTGATATCCACTGGGCAAAAAATACACTACGAAGAAGATTTCCCCAAATATGGATCGTTACACAACAGCGCACAAGGGCGTTTGGTTTATTGAAGTTCTTCAAGGTAATACAGGGTGTGGTTAAATAGTTGACCATCTGGCACTTTTGGAAAATAAGGTATTTTAAAAAGAGAGACTTAAAAGATAATCTTTTTATCTACATGAAACAAATCAGAACTCATCTTCTTAACAAACGTGCTTGTGACACCTTTCTGAGAAGGGTGTCGGGCTGTCTGGCGTGACTCGGGGGACTGTTAGGGACGCTGCGACATTCCGGGGAGAATGGAAGTCTCAGTCCCTCCCTAGCATGCTGAGAGAACTACCCTGAGGAAGAAGAGGGTATCGGCGGGGGCTCTTGGCATAGACAGGGAGAGATGATTTGGGGAACGATGCTGAGTCAAACCTTGCAGGATAAACCAACACCCAGCCTGAATAAAAACTACACCAAGTTCTTGAGAGAGGATTTTGTGAAAAAAAATTTAAATAATGGAGTCAATAAAAGAACGTAATACCCAGTTTGCTTTAAGAAACAGAACCAGGTCCCCCAGTATTCCAACTGGATGTGACACAGCAAAGCCTCTGTGCTGGTTTTCTGTTCCTTTGGGCTAAGGATGTTTGCACACGGTATTCTCATGGTCTGAAGTGCAGCCCTCCGCTCACATAAATATATCAATAAAAAGGCTGATTCCTTCCATCCTTCAGATCTAAGCTTGCCTCCTTAGCACTACCTCCATCCAATACACTGTTTTATTTATGCATTTTGTTGATTTTCTTTTTTTATTAACATTTATTTAGTGCTGTTAAATTTTCACAATTTTTCCCTCCCTGAGATGGCTCCCTCATCCGAGCATTGTTTTTTGCTCATTGTCTGTTTTTTCTTTAGAAGGCACCGGGAACCGAACCTGGGACCTCCCACATGGGAGGCAGGCACTCAACTGCTTGAGCCATATTGGCTCCCTCTTGAATACAGTTTACATATAAAAGCATTTTCCTCCCTGCTCTCTCCCCAGGTATAGAATCTGGCACATAGCAGGCACTCAATAAATACTTGATGACTGAATGAATTCTGCTGATGGTGGTTTAGACAAAGTCTGTTTTCATTATCACTATTATTGTTATCAACATTTCCTTGATTGTACTAAACTAAGGAGGTGGTATATTTTATATGATTTTAGATTTTGATGTATCCCTGAGCCATCGTCATATTACTTGTTCCCTACTAAAGTCATGAAAATGACAGGAGAATGCCACATTCAAGTGTAAATTAACATCCTCAACAGCAGGTACATCTGGATGTGGAAATTGTCATCATGCAGAGGGTCACTCGCCCCAGGTGGTTGAGTTTTTGAAACAAGAGGCATGCCAAGTAATTAAAAAGCCTTTGCCTGTTATATATTGAAACTTGGAGTAGAACTGTGACTTTTAGAAGCTTGTTATATGGAAACATCTGTTAGCACCATCTGTATAGGAACTCAAAATCAAAATTAACAGCATGCTCTTTCTTGTTTGAGGCTCCGCAGCATGAGAACGTAAAGCCAGGGTGATTACTTACGGGATATCCTCACTCCTACCTCTACCTGCGTCCCCCCTCAATATGAAGTAGCTCCTTTACTTACTTTCAGTCCGATTCTAACCGTGGCTGACGTGACCGGATGCCTTTAGGTCAACCTGAGGTGCCCTTACGTACGGAGGCTGGGTGCGTGCGTGCGCATATACTGCCAGCATTGCCAACTACGCCAAGCTTGTAGTAACATCCGTTCCCACCCTCAGGGGCACTGCCAGGTGGCAGCTCTCCTCCCTCACTGGCCATTTTTTCTCAGTTCTTTCAGTTCCCCTTTCTTCTTCAGAACCCTCATTTTTCACATTTAATTCCTTTTTCTTGGGAATCTTATCTACTCCCATACTTTTAACTATTACCTCTCTTCAGAAATTTAACGTTTCAAGTTGAGGGCTCCTTCTAATACACCGACATCAGTGTGGGCACAGTTATTGCTTTCTGTTTGTTTTATAACAGTGCCTATATTCATTCTTTTTGATGCTAGGAGCTGTCATATACCGAGTAGTCAGAGTTGTCCAGGGAAACAGAACCAACACAATACATGTATGTATGTGTGTGTATATATATCTTTATATATAAAGAGATTTATTTTAAGGAATTGGTTTACTCGATTGCGGGGGCTGGCAAGCACGTAGGGCAGGCTGAAAATTCCCGTAAAAGTTGACAATTGCAATCTTGAGCACTAAATCCATAGGGAAGGCCGGCAGGCTGGAAACTAAGAGTTAATGTTGTGGTCTTGAGGCTGAATTTTTATTCCTCTGGAAACCTCGGTTCTTTCAAGGCTCTCAACTGATTGGATGAGGCCCACCCACAGTACTGAGGATAATTGCCTTTGCTTAAAGTCAACTGATTGCAGATGTTAATCACATCTATAAAACAGCTTCACAGCAACATCTAGGCTGGTATGTGACCAAACAACCGGGCACCATATAATTACCTGTCATATATGCCCGGTGTCCAGCAGGTGTCCTCAGAGCCTTCTGATAGGGAGGCCACAGATCATAAGGGTTAAGCAGGCAGATGGCCTGGTTTCCAGCCTGGTTCTGCTACTTGATAGTTAAATGATTCTGGGAAACTCACTTAACTTTTCTGGCCCTTATTTGTCTCATCTGCAATACCAGCCTCAATGGGTAAAGGAAAATAATACAGTGAAAAGATAAGCACTATGACGACACCTGGAATAATAAACCATAAAAGCAAAAAGGTTAGCTATTATCTTACGTTTTAAACTGAAATAAAATACCCCAGCAAAAATAAAATCAGCTTTTATTTCTATATAAAAGACAGGTTAATAGTGCAGTGTTTTAATACTTTAGAGTGCCTTCATGGAGATCAAGTTCAATCTAAATTTTTCATTAAAGCCAGCCATCTTTTTGCATGAGAAAAACATGGAGAACAAAACTCATGTTCTGCCTAATCGGCAGAGACGATACCAGATGGCCTTGTAAGTTGTCTTTCAGCCTTAGTCTCTCAGAATCTGATTCTAATAAATTTTATAGTGCTATATTAGTTTATGGTTCTTTTGAACAGTAAGAGTCCACATTTCAATATAAACAAACACATTTGCTAGAAATCCTATCCGTCAATTAAGCTGTTTGAAAAAGTAAACTTGTCCGTAAATCATTATTTAGGAGCCTATTTAGTACAGAAAATACCATAATTTAAACGTTACTTCATGCTTTTAAAAAAAAAATTGTAATTGAGCACCAAATCACAAATGTACAGCCCCTTTAATTCAATGAAACAGCTAAAAATTGATTGCTTCTTTTGTTTCAAAAATTGGCTTACTTAAAGCCCTAGTTAGGCTTGGGGGGAGTGTCCTTCAATTAATGTTTTGACACATCAAGCCTGAGTCAATATTTTCTCTTTATTTGGCAGGTTCTGTCGCCCACTTTGCAAATCTGTAGGTCCATTGGCAAATTCAAACATTTCTAATTATGAGATTCATCTATTTCTAGAGTTACCAATAAATAAGTCCAGCTGAACATGATGATCACTAAAATACTCTGTTCACATTAATGAGAGCAAAGTAATTTACTAACATTTACTAATTTCTCACCTTACCATACTTAATTATGGATTTATAGGTTAAAGACTAAGGTGCCGTAAAGTACTTAGTACATACAGTTCTGAACTCAGCTGGGAAACAAAAGAAAATATTAACTCTCCAATATTATAAAAGATCACATCATTCTCTAGAAAGAAATAATTATGAATTAAACCTGAATTTTGCCTTCTCTTAAGATGCATATTATGATTTTGTCCCAAATAACATATTTATAGAATAAAGCTGCAATACCCAAATTTACTTTTTAAAAAGTGCATTATCCATAATTTCAATTTCGCTTAAAACCAGTAAACATAGAATAGGTCAATCCAGCGGCAGGTTTACCAGGGTGCTAACGAAATTCCTGCATTGGGGCCACTCACTTCACAGGCCCATTCCAAGGCCCTGGGAGAGACCCTAGTAATGTGTTCATACTGCTACATGTTTGTGTAAAATTTAGAAAAGATATTTTGTATTCTTTTTATAAAAGGGGAATCCCAAGTTGTTTAAGCTTTAGGCCCCACGAAACCTATCTTACATCCTGCCAGCCTCACCTATCTGACCTGTAGAAAAATAACCTTTCCAGACCTGGGGCTCAAAGTGCCTGCTTTTTACCATTCCACCACTAGAGGGCGGAGCTGCATTATGTAAAGAGAGGCCCAAAAGCACACGTTCTCTGCCTTTTTCTTTCTGTTCCTTTTTGTGTACCCTGCCAAGTAAGTAAACACTGAGCAAATAGCATAAGCCTTCGAGTTGCCTGTGAGCTTGAACTACTGCCATCGAGAGGCTGATGTGGCCGAAACGACTTGCTCTGTTCCGCAGCTGCCAGTCCTTTCATTTGGCAAACTCAGAGTGAAGCAAGGCCCAGCATGCCCTTAATGTTTAACTAAGTTGAATGAAAGGCCATTTCATCTCCGGGTTACTTAGTCCAAATCCAATAATGCCCCGGTTGTTTGGTCCAAGCCATCTCAAGTGCTCCGACATCATCCGAGGCTTTCTTTGCTGAGAACAAGCACCACCACGACCAGTTTCTACGCACACTGGGCGTGCTCCCGCTGATTTATCCAGCCCAAATCCCCTTCTGGAATTTGTATCAGATTTTAAAATCAAGCCTCCGTGAAGATAGTCAGCTAGAATCCCCCGACCCTGCTGGGGCAAATGAGCCCATTATGCCCCATAATTTCCAAACAGCAATACATCCATTTTGCAAAAGCAGATTTATAATGCCATAGCACCTAATCATTCACGTTGGCCTGTAACTGTCCTCCAGTGCTGATCTGGAACCTGAAAAAGCAACGTAACATTCACAAGAGACTGATCATGTGTCAAACTTTTCCAGAGACTGGTAAGCCTGAGATCAAGGTCCCCAAATCAATTTATGAAAAGGTCTGACAGTTTCCCCCAAGATCACAAAGATGTCCTTTCATAATACCCTGGTGGGGGCCCAGGGCCCTGATGCCCACTGCAAAGTGTCTTCACGTCAGGGACAGTAGTTTTATCAATTTCCAAACAATGTTGATAAATCATGATTTATCATATTAGACAAGAGTAATTCAATTTAAACCAAACCCAGGGAGGGCACATCATTTATTCAGATTTACAATCTGTTTGTTGCAAGACGCCAGAATCCTGCTGTGATCTGTCCTTTATGTGCAAAGCTCACTTTGCAGAGCCTGTTTTCCATAAAGAGGGAAAATCTCTAGCCAGAGAACCCAGCCCATTAGGGCATTTATTCTTCAGTACATCATTAATGAAAGCGGTTTTTTTTTTTTTTTTTTTTGGTCATTTGAGCCTAAAAGAGTTACTTTGAGTCTGGAAGACTGGGATAGGCAAAGAGGCATTCACTGGAAACAGCTTAGGCACAGGGAATAGTATACAGGAGGAGAAGACAAAGGAAACAGAAGTCAATACGGTAAATTTAATTCAATTCCACCTGGAATATTGTTAATAAAAATGACTTCTTAAATGATCTAGCCATTGTCTCCTGCTTCTCAGATTTCATCCAGGACCTCTCTATCTTTGTTGTACTTCAGGCCACTGGCCTTCTTCCTGTGTTTCCCTCTTTTCGTCCTCTTTCCCCTGCCTGGAAGTCTTTTCTCTCATGTTCTCACTTGCCTGACTTCTCTTCATTGTTTAATTCAAAGCTCAAATGTCACCTTTCACAGACACCGTCCCTTTTGACTCCACAGTACTTACCACTATTAAAGCCCTTGCTAATTTACTTGTTTACTTCTTTGTCTCCTCCTCAGCATATATAAATTCCATGAGACCCCAGGCTTGTCTGTCGTGTTCACTGGTATCTACCCTGACCTCTAGAAAGTTCACTTTGTAAGTGCTCACTAAAAACTTACTGAATTAATGAATAAATGAAGGATAAGCTCACTCCCAAAAACTTGCTCTGCCGTGAACAACTGATATAAGAAAACCATATCAGTATTCTGAGAATTCCCATCCTCTGGGAATTTATCAGCTAACTTGAGAAACACAGTATATAAGAAAAGTATGTAAGAAAAAAAAATACCCAGATTCACTGCACAAATGCCAATAAAAAGTAGAGAAGGAAAGGAGTTTAGGGAAGAAGCAATTACTTGTCTTTGCTTCCTGAGTCTCAGGAATCTCAGCATATACACCAATGTGCTTCAACAGCCACATCTCAAATAGATGTTTGCATGGCAGTCGCTAAGGGGTTGGCAGGCAAATACCACCTAGCTGCAGACGGCTTTATTGGAGGGTATAGAGAAAAACATTAATTTGGGTATAAAAATCTGTGTGCCCACAAGATGTTTTATTAATGTGGAGCAACACGAGAAAAGTGGGAATATGACAAGTATAGGTTCTCAGTTTGGGGAGAGGAAGGAGGGGATAGAGAGGAAGGCTTTCTAAATTCAACTGCTAGACTTCAACTTAGGAAAAGGGCTAAAACCTGAGAATCATAAAACATGTTGTCATTTACTCAGAAAAATAAGACCTAGCCTGTATTACTGTGCACTAGCCACAGAATGTGTATCCACCTGAATTGGCTCTTTGATTTTGCACAACGGCAACATGAGACTGGTATTATTTTCATTAGCCCATTTAATAAATAAGGAAATGGTGGTTAGAGAGGTGAAGTAATGCTCCCAAGGTCAAGTACATGGTAAGAGATGGGATTTGAACTCTGGAAGCAGGCACTCTGCAAACAAGGTTGCATTTCTAAGAAACCCTATGCCAGTTTGCCCAGACATTTATTTCTACTGCCCAACACAGGGCCCTGAATTTAAACTTCTAAAAAGACAGCAGGCCTATGTTAGCTGTCTCTTTTCTGTTACTGAGTCCAAACCCGAGTGTTTGTTAAGGTGGCATATTCTTTGTTTGCTAGATGGAAATTTTATAACATTTGCTGCTTTTTCATTATTTCTCTTTAATATACCTTATATTTTATTCAAATTATGATATCAAAAAGGTGATACCTTGGGAAGCAGATGTGGCTCAAGCAATTGGGCTCCTGTATACCATATGAGAGGTCCCGGATTCAATTCCCAGGGCCTCCTGGTGAAGGCAAGCTGGCTCATGCAGAAAGCTGATACAACAAGATGAGGCAACGAAAGAGAGGAAAAAGACAATGAGAGATGCAGCAAACCAGGGAGCTGAAGTGGCTCAAGCAATTGAGTGCCTCTCTCCCATGTTCGAAGGTCCCAAGATTGGTTCCTGGTGCCTCCTAAAGAGAAGATGAGAAGACAAGCAGACAAGAAAGAACGCCCAGTGAATGGACACAGAGAGCTGACAGTGAGCACAAGCAGCAAGGGCAGAGGAGGGGAATAAATAATTTTTTTTTTTAAAAAGCAGGATTTTCAGGCTATATATATATATATATATATCACTATATATATATATATATATAGATACCTTGAGGAAAGAAGGAGAAGGCATTTTAATGCAGGAATAATTTCTGAACCCACAATGTTATCTATATATATGCTATTTTCTGTATGCAGAGCTAAAATTGATTATTAGCAAAACTAACATTTACTGATACTTTTTATCTAAACCATTAATTTATGTTCATACCCACATATACATATATCCTTATATATGCACACATATGTACACATACACTTAGTCACAGAGATACAGTAAGAATAATGCTTGTCCAAGTATAACAAAAAATCATTCTTTAGTGGAAAATATACACATATGGTTTCCAGCAGGATGAAACACTAGTTTTATACACACACACACGTGCGTGCACACATATAACTCTATAATACAGAAGAACTAAATATGATGGATTAAGAATTCATTTTATTTCAGGGCTAAACTGTAAGAACTGAAGAGAACTGGTCAAAAATGACAAGAAAGGATGAATCCAGAAGACTAAGCAGCACAAAAGTCAGTATTTGCTCTGGATTTATCTACCAATTTGCAGTGCTCTGAGTCTGGATTTTGAAGGTTGCATTAGCAGGATACGAAGAAAAAAGCTTCTGTCTGGCCACAGATGGGAGGCCAGACAGAAGATTTCCACATGAAGTTGGAATCCCCCTAGCGGATGAGCTAGAAAAATAAAACCTCCTGCGGAAGGAGGCAGTGGACATCCATGCTCATCTTTGCCTGGACTCTGGGTGGGATTGGGAGGTAAAAAACTTTCTCCTGAGTGTTTCTCACCTCAAGCCCAGTTGTGTTTGGGAGAGTACAATTTATACTCTCCCATTTTTTAGTGGCTCAAAAATCCCTAATTTGTAATTGATTTTAAATAGGTAATGGATGGGTAGTGCCTCTAGCAACACACAAATGCATATTCAAATCCTCTCTGAATGAGCGTACTTTAAAACTAGGCCTCAAAGGAGTCTCACAGGCGGAGTTCCAAGGAACACTGGCTCATAAAAAACAATATTTACTGAACACATGAGGAATCAGTGAGAGAGGTTGAGCAGAAAATACAAAGAGTAGAATCAGACCTGCAAAGCTCACAAATATTTAAATTCTATAAACACCTTTAAAGAGATAAAGGATGACACTGAGAGGATGTCAGAGAAAAAAGGGACCATCAAATGTTGAACACAAAGTTTTATCCGAGAAAGCAATAAAACTTCTAGAGAGACATTACTAGGTATATACCTAAAAGAACTGAAAGCAGGAATTGTAAGATATATTTGTACACCAATATTCATAGTGGGATTATTCACAATTGCAAAAAAGGATAGAAGCAACCCAAGTGTCCATCAACCAATGAATGGATAAACAAAATGTAGTACATACATACAATGGAATGATATCCAGACATAAAAAGGAATGAAGTCTTGATACATGGGGCAACATGGATGAGCCTAGAAGACATTATGTTAAGTGAAATAAGCCAGACACAAAAGAACATATATCACTGATATGAAAGAATTAGAATAAGCAAACGCATAAAAGTCAGGATCTAGAATATAGGTTACCAAGGGTCAGGGTAGGGATATGGAATAGAGAGTTAAGGATTAAAATGTACAGAGCTCCTACTTGGAATGATGGGAATGTTTTGGTAATGGATGGTGGTGATGGTAGAACAACATAGTGAATGCAATTAACAGCACTGAAATAAATAACTGAATGTGGTTAAAAGGGGAAATGTTAGGTTGTATATAAGATAAGAATAAAAATTTCAAAAAAAAAATCCTTAGAACTGCACTACACAAAACTCTGAGTTAAACCATGGACTATATTTAATAGTACAAATATAAAATTGTTCTTTCATAAACAGTTACAAATGTACCACACTAGTGCAATTCATGATTGTTCTATAAACCCACAACTCTGTTTGAAAAAAAAAAAAAAAACTTCTAGAGAGAAAACCTTCAATAGAAATCAGAATTGCAATGAATAAGTTTAACAGATTAGGCACAGCTGAAGAAAGCTTTGTGAACTCAAAAGATAGGTCTGGTCTTAGCTTCCGGGGACTGCTGTAAGAAGGTACCACAAACAGGGTGGCTTAACACAACAGAAATGTACCGCCTCATGGCTCGGGAGCGGGAATGCTGAAATCAGTGTCAGCAGGGCTGTGCTTCCTTCCAGGGCTGCAGGGAAGAGTCTGCTCCAGGCCTCTTGCTTCTGGCAGGCGCTTGCTGCCAAGCCATGGCATTACTGCCCCGTCTCTCTCCAATCTACTCTTGGTAGAAGGATAAGAGGACTCCAGTCATATTGGATCAGGACCAGCCTCGTCCGGTCTGGCCGCATCTTAACTCACAGTATCTTTAAGGATCCCATTTCTAAATAGGGTCACATTCACAGAACCAGGCGTTAGGACGTGAACATGCCTTTTCCAGGGATAAAATTTAATCCATAACAGATTCTGAAGAAATTACCTTAAATGTAGCACTAACAGGCAAAGAGAGGCAAAATATGAGAGAGAGGCTAAAGGACTGAGAACAGAATGAGAAAGTGCAACACAGATCCACTCGAAGTTCTCAAAAGAGAAAAAAAGAGAAAATGGAGTAGAGGCAATATTTGAAGGGATAATAACAGAATTTCTCAGAACTGATAAGTCACTGATCTAGAGATTTAAGAAATCCAAGCTATCCCAGGAAAAAATCAAAAGAAACCCACACTCAAATACTTCATGGCGAATACTCAAAACAAAGAAAAGATAAAAGGAGCAAGACAGGAAGATCTGCAGAGGAAAGACGATTATACTGACGATTACATTGAGTAACCTTTAAAAAGATTTATTAAAGAAATGAAACACAAATAAATCTTAAAAGTGAAGAGAAAACAGAAGTTTAAAGATATTATAAATAATAAATTGTAATATGAAAATGAGGTGGAAAGGACAAACTTAGAAATATATAAATTATTAATACTGACTCAAGAAGAGATAGAAAATATGAATAACCATATAAACTTTAAAGAAATCAATAGTTTAAAATTTTCCTTCAAAGATAACATCACACCCGGAGCATTTTATAAGTCATTTCTACCAAACATTCAGGTAATCAATAACCCCAATATTTTACCACCACTTTTAAGAAACAAAAGGGGAAGAAATAGTCTAAGGATCAATTGTGAGGCTAATCCTTGGTACTAACCATACAAGGATATATATAGCAAGGAAGGAAAATTACAGGTCAATTTTCATGAAAATATATTCAAAAGTATTCAACTAACATAGCAAACCAAAAGCAGCAAAGCACTAAAAGAAACAAACAAACAACAACAAAAAACTAAATACATTATGAGCACATTGTATTTAACTCAAGAGTATAAAATTGGTTGCACATTAGAAAATCAGGAATATAATTCATCACATTAACAGTTAAAAGGGAGAAAATCTACATAGTCATCTCAATATATTTGGTAAAAGCATTCTAAAAAATTCAGCATCACTTCACAATAAAAATAACTTTTGCAAAACTAGTAATAGAAGGCAACTTGTTTTCTTGATAAAGGGCATGTACAAAAAACTTAAAACAAACATCTTACTCAACGGTAACATATTAAGTCATTCCCTTTAAAATTAAACAAAAGATGAACTATCACCAGTTCTATTCAACAGTACCTTAGAGGTCTGAGTCAGTATAGTAAGGCAAGTAAAAGGATTATAGAATAAATCATTTGTTAATGAAGAAATAAAATGTGCTTTATTCACAGATGATAGGATTAAGCATTTACAGCAAAATTAATGAGCACATTGTTTTTCAACAGAGCAAATGAGAAATACAATATTTAAAAGATATCATTTACTAATACAAAAAAAGTATCTAGGGATATATCTAATAAAAGACAGCCAACCCTTAATCTAGAAATTATAAAACTGTACTGTAAGACCCTGAAGAAGACCTAAATAAATGTAGAGATATTCTATGTCCATAGATAGGATACCCAATATTGTAAAGATATCAAGCTCCCCAATTGATCTATAGTTTCAATGCAATGCCAATAAAAATACCAAAAGATTTTTCATGGAACTTGACAAACTAATTCTAAAGATTTTCGTGTGGGAGTATGATTATGATGCAAAGAAGTGCCTTGTCAGTTATGAAGACTTACTATAAAGCTATAGTAATTTTTTAATTGTGGTATTGTCCTAGGGTTAGACAAATGGACCAACAAAACAAGAGAGCTCAGAATGAGGCCCACTATATCCATAGAGAGTTGATATATGATAGCACTGGCCCTGCATGTCTGGGGAAAATGGATGGACTTTTCAATAAATTATGTTGGAATGATTACAAATCTATATGCAAAACACTACAAAATTGATTTCTTCCTTGAAATACATACAAAAATCTATTCAAGGACTTTAACAGAAAAGTAAAATTTTAACGTTTTTTAAAAATATAAGAGAATATCTTTATCACAACAGAATGGAAAATGATTTATTTTCCAATTCAAGGAGAAAAAAGGAAAGGTAAAAGAATAATAAATTTGTCTATAATAAAACTAAACTTCTGTTCATTGAGAGGAACCAGGTAGAGAGTGAAAAGACAATAGAAAAACTGGGAGAAGATATTTACTGCACATATAACATACAGAAGAGTAGTATCTAGATATCTAGAACAAGTAAAGAGAACTCCTGTAAGTCAATAGGACCACGACAACCAACCAATAAGGGAAAAAAACACAAGAAACAGCCAGTAACCTTTCCCAGAAGAGGTAGTAAGAATGGCAAATAAACATATGAAAAGATGTTCAGTCTCTCTAGTATGGAAGGAAATGCAAATTGAAACTTCAAGGAGACACCATTTTACACGTGCTAAACTGGAAAAACTTAAAAAGCCTGACAATCTTCTTGACAATGTTCAGGAAGATATGAAACTCCATGAATTTTTATGTTCCAATGGAGGGAATATAAATTAGTATAATCGCTTTGGAAAACAAGTTGATATTATATAGTAGAATTGAATATGAGAATATCCTATGGCCCAGCAATATCAACCCCTAGAATAACTCTTTACATGTGTACCAGGAGATATAAGAAAATATTCACAGCAGCATTGTTCAGAATAGCAAAAAAAACATTAACAGCTCATGTATCTACCAACAGGCCAAGGGCTAAATAAATTGTGATTTATTCACACAATGGAGCTCTGTACAATAGTGATGACGGAATCACAGTTAATATGGAAAACATGGATGAATCACAGCACATACCTAAAGTGAAAAGAAAGAAAATTACAGGAAAACAAATACAATATAATTTCTTATATGAGAAATGAAAAAAATCCCACAGGCAAAACTAAACTTGTATTGTTTAGAGATAGACAGAATTGTAAAGGAACGAGTTTTACCAAATTCAGATACAGTTACCTCTGGAGTGAAGACGCACATAGGGAATGCCAAATGTACTGCTCAGGTTCTATTTTTACAAGCTGGATGGCGAAAATGGAGACGTTCCTTTTATTGTTATTCTTTCAACTACACAAAATGTTAGCGACACTCTTGTATGTATGATACAGCTCATAATACTGTTTCTTCAATATGCACAATTGTGATCAGCAATACAGGTACCTGGATAAGAGTCTTGCTAATTCATTTGGCAAATAAAATGAAGCTTGGCAGGGCAGAAAAGGATTGGGCATGGAAAGTGGGAAATGATGATGATCAGTATCTTCATAATTTA
>PVKH010013988.1:0-16657 GCA_004027955.1 Chaetophractus vellerosus
ATGTTGTCCTACCAAACGCCATCCACTACCAAAACTTTTTCATCGCCAAAAACAGAAAATCTATACCCATTAAAAAATAATTTCCCCATCTCTTCCCTCCCAGCCTCTAGTAACCTCTAATCTACTTTATCTCTTTGAATTTACCTATTCTAAATAGTTCACACAAATAGAATTATACAAGATTTGTCCTCTTGTGTCTGGCTCATTTTTACTTAGCACGTCTTCAAGGTCATCTATATTGTAGCATGTATCAGAACCTCATTCCTTTTTAAGATTGAATAATATTCTATTGTGTGTATATACTATATTTTGTTTATCCATTCATCGGTTGATGGAGACTCAATTTTTCCCACCTTATGGCTACTGAAAATAAAGCTGCTATGACACTGGCATACAAGTACCTATTTGAGTCCCTGTATTCAATTCTTTGGGGTATATACTTAGGAGTGGAACTGCCAAATCAAAAAGTCATTAACTTTTTGAGAAACCACTAAACTCTTTTCCACAGCAGTAGAGCAAGTTTTAATAGGTATAAAACAGAATTATGTTTATTACTATATAAATGTGTAATAAAAGTATAAAGACATGGATGGGAATGATGTGCACTGCATTCAGTACTGTAGTTACTTCGAGGGAAGGATGGAGAACAGGATGAGGAAGGGATACACAGGGGTCCTCAAGCATTTATATAATATCCAACTTATTACTACACATAATTATAGACATAGATAGGTAACAGCTACATAATCCCTAAAGACTAAGTATTTTATTTATAATGTATTATTAGATATAAGATATCCAATTTTTTTTAAAAGAAACAAGAACAGTAAATACAGCATAATGTAAGGAAGAGCTGAATGGTGGGTTACCTAGACTTCATTATTGCTACTCTCTGTTCTTTACTTGGGGAGGGGACCAGAAGAAGAATGTGAGGTTGTACCTAGCTTGGCTCTACACCTCAGCACCCATTTGTGCCTGCACAAAGCTGTCACTCCATAAATGGTCTTAAAGACAAAAGAAAAAGGGGGAAAGAGAGCACTGTTTTTTTCATAAATAATGTCACTCAGTACGACCAACTTTGTATTACCAAGAGTAAAGGCTCCAATGAACTTGGTTTGAAGGTCAATTTCTCTTAAATCCCATAAAGATTAGGTGGAAATTTTTTAAGAAAAAGGTTAATGGGAATATGGTGGTTTTAGCATCATGGCAAGAACAATATTTTCCCCATTTAACAGCCAATTATCAACTGAATTTGAGTGTCTTACAGAACAGAACTGCAGGATTATACTTTGCCAAGCGGAAAATGTCTTATATTTGAGATTTCTAATCACACTCAAAAAAATTCTCCACTTTATCTGGTCAGTTCAAAATGCTATGAGGGGAGAAGATGTGGCTCAAACAGTTGTGCACCCACCTCCCACATGGGAGGGCCCAGGTTCAGTTCCCAGTGCCTCCTAAAAAGGAAGAAAGAAAGAAAAGAAAAAAAAAGAAAACACACAAAAACAAAAACAGAATACGAGCAAAAGCAAAGAGCAAACAGGCAAAGGAGCCATCTTGGTGGGGGGCGGGGGAGGAGATTCGGAAATGCTATGAAAGGATTCATGCATGTTTTTCTTCCTACCTTGGTAAAAAGAAGATTGCCAATGAACTGCGTTTACCCAATTTTCATGACCAGCTAGCACAGTCTCCAGAGTAACTGCAAATGCTATTTTAATACCTATAACAAAAGTAATGAACATATTCTTTCCTCAAACATCTTCATAACCAGTTCAGTTGTGCAAAGGATTTAAAAAACAAAAATCAGAACAAAACAGAGTTTAGATTCAACAAAAAGAACATACATTTTAAAATTTCATTAACTTTACCCATTGTTCAAAATTACAGGAGAAAAAAGTTCTAAAAATATATATATTAAAAGAGAAAGACAATAAAAAAATGAAAGAAAAGAAACAAAAAAAAAAAGAGATTTTTGCTCTACCTGGTCATAAATAAACAATGAATATATTCCATTTTTTAAATTTCCTAGGACAGCTATGATTACACCACAATTTAAAAGCAAAAACAGAAATGCCAGTCTCCCTGTTATCCTTGCTTATCTGAGTGTAATAGCCCAAAATACCATTAAAAAGCTTAAGATAAATGCAAAAATAAAGGAATCAAATCAATATTATTTTGACCTTTCAAAAAAAATAAGGAAAATATCACTAAAAATTTCATATTTCAGCCAAAAGAACAATAATGTTACCAGAATATCAACGGTAATGGGCTTTATAATCAAGAAGAAAAATAAAGAATAGTATATACCTGGGTGAATAATGCTCACTGAGGACTAACCTTATGATTCAGATACATATTCAGAAAAATCTCATTTATTTTTATATTTTTTTAAAGATTTTTTTTTAAAATTACATATCCCCCCTTCTGCTTGTTCTTGCTGTGTTCATTTTTGCATTCTTCTGTGTCTGCTTGTCTCCCCCCGCTGCAGTGGCCCGCCTGCTCGCGGCAGCTTGCCCTGCCCACGGCAGCTTGCCCTGCCCGCGGCAACTTGCCTTCTCAAGGAGGTCTGCCCACTCGAGGAGGCCCTGGGAACCGAACCCAGGGCCTCCTATGTGGTAAACCGGCACCCTACCAATTGGGCTACAGCCGACCCCCAGAAAAATCTCATTTAAATACAATGTTCCAACAGGATCTAGCATGCAAGGGTACTGTTGTGATGTCAGAGAGTAAAAAACCATAATTCACAATATTCTATTTAAGATTAAAAGGAGTTCAAAAAATTAAATCCAAATAAGTATAAAAATAAGGTCTTATACTAAAACTGTGAATTTAGTAATATTTTACAACTTAATTTTTGAGAACATTGAACATTTTCAGCAATATTTCAAGGTCTTACTAACATAGTTTAGAAGAAAAATAAATTTGGCATGTGAAAAATGACATTTTCACAGAAAAGAAAAAAAGAAAAAAATTATAATATCAGGTTCAGGTAGGAATCTGACATTTCTGCAAAACTAACCTTCACATAACTTGTGGTAAAACAGATAAAAGAACCAGCTAAGAGATCCAAATACTGTTAATTCAAATATTTTCATTATTACTCACTTTCATTTTCTATAGTAAAAGTGTTTTCCTTCAGTCTTATACTATCATCATCTTGTGTTTCTAAAGATGTTGATTTTATATACAGCTTCCATATTCTTATCAGGCAATCTTGTGAACAGCTTGCTAGGAAAAGATCTCTACCTAATTAAAAAATTAAATTTTATTATTTTTAAAATATTATATTCTTAAATGTAGGTATAAGACTTTCTCTTCTATAATTTGCCCATTTCTAGATCTCCCCCCAAAACTATCCATTGCTTCCTTACCCTTCATTCATCTGACCTATATTAATTTTTAATAAAATTAACAGAAAGATAAACAATGCTAATAAACATTTATAACATGGTACTCTTAAAATACAGTCCAAAAAATTCTACAAAGAAGTTTTCAATAATGTCTGCATGTTGAATAATCAGCTAGTGTTATAAGCATTAGCTTGTTTTTTCCTCTATCACCCCAACTGTGGTTGATAGAAGAGATAAGTAACCTCTTCTCTAATTGGGACAATAGAAAAATAGAAGATACAAATAAAAGTTAAAGTTACAACTTAAGAGGCTGCTGCTTTCTTAGAAGTTATACATACTTGTCATTATCACATATGCTTTGGCAAAATTTCATACTGACCAAAGGCTGCCCATTCCACGCCTCTTATCCAATCCACATGTCCACACAGAGAAAGCACTTTCTGAAACTAGTAATATAACAAAAATATTGGGCTTGATATAAGAATTTAACATTTCCATTTTTATTATTGACAATATTTGGTCTTATCAAGCCATAATGCATCATTTTTTAATGAGAACACTATTTACACAGAGGATAAAACACTCAATTGGGAATTAAAAGTTGGGTAGTTGGATGTTCACAGTCATTTTTAACTTTCTTAAAGAATGCAAAGAAACAAGTATCCTCACTGTTAAATAAAAAAGACAGTTAACCAATCTCCTTTTGGGAACAAATGATTCCCTTCTCTAGTTTAACTACTCAAAGTATAGGTTAAATTCAGAAAGGCACATATTATAAACAGTACTGAGGGCACTTCACTGTACCTTCAAAATTTTAAGGAAAAAAACAACTACCATGGCATCCTCCTTCTCACTTTCCCCTGCCTAATTACCCTTTCCCCTCTAACAACTCTAGGCCTGGTGGTCAAGGCAGCAGGGAGTGCTTTCAAAAAAGGAAGTAGAAAACCAACTACCAGAAGAAAAAGATTCTCTTATTAGAGTATCTGGTTTAGATTAAGAAATCCCTAAGATTCTATAATCTGGAAAGTCTATTTTAAGAATATATATTAAGCAGAACATAGTCACCTGGTCATTTTGTTGAACAAACAAGTGAATTTTGCAGTCATCATCACCACACGCTAATATTGGTACTGGAGGAAAAGAAAACAGGCTTCATTGTAAGTACTCCATCATGTTATTAATACCTATTGTCTATGCTGGATTCTAAGTGAAGTATCTTGATGTCTATTTCCTACACCATTAAGCAAAAAAATTAAAGGTGCTCAGTAAATGTCTTTAGAAATAAAATGAACACTAAAATGTCTTATAACATGGTTACTTGACAAAGAATGATTATTAAGAGTCCTTTCTTCCATTCTTTGTGGTTTATGACAGAGCAGAGAAAAAGCTCAGGAAAGATATGGAACATTTTCACTGTGTCAACCAGAAAACCAATGTGAAAGTCATTAGTCCAAGTGAATAATAAAACAGAAGAGCTTTTATAAGGCCAGTATCATGGCTGTTGCAAAAAGATTTAAGGATGTAAGATGTTTGTTACTTGGAGGAACTTATATTTTATTTGAAAATTCAATACTAAATCAAAATTTGTGAAGGAATTAGAGATAAGAATAAAAGAGCATGTAATTAAATATGTGGTTAAAAAACTATGAGGGGAACAGATGTAGCTCAAGTGGTTGAGTGCCTCCTTCCCATGTACAAGGTCCCAGGTTCAATCCCCAGTACTTCCTAAAAACAAACAAACAAACAAAAAAACCAACTTTGATTGGAGAGTGGATGTAGCTCAATGGTTGAGCACCTGCTTCCCCTGTACAAGGTCCTGGGTTCAATCCCCGGTACCTTCTTTAAAAAACAGGCTATGAAAGGTATGAAAGGTACAACTGTAAAATCAGTTTTCTTTAATAAGATAGAAAACTAATTCACATTAAAGGAGGACAGCCCTAAAGACTGGAATAGAGATTTTAAAAGAAAAAAAAGGGATTCTTTTTCTAAGTAAAGAGGTTCCTTGCTACCAAGTGCATTTACAAATGGTTCTCTCCTTCAACCAACTAAAAAAAAACTCCCTTGGCCTCAAGCTAGAGTAGAAGAAATTGCTATGTTAAAAAACCAGAATGTGTGCAGCTCCTCCTCCCGGGGAGCCCTTGCACAAAGCAAGAGCATAAAATGAAACCATAGAATCACAGCTCCTGCTGCAGAAGGCAACAGAGGTTGGGGCTTCCAGGTCCTGCTTCTCTCCCCCAAACCTGGTTCTCCAGGGAACTGAAGAGGCAAAGAGACTGAGTAACTCGCATTAGCTATCACCTTTGTGGGGGATAATCAAAGATAGGCAACAGATGGCTTTCACAGAAAAAAAGGGAAATTTATCTGTTTGTAAATTTTAAGTGGTCATTACGCAGGATATGAAAGGAAATCTTGAAAAAAAAAATGCTTAAGAAAAATGCTCACATGGTCCATCTTCAGTATTTTTTCTCTTTTAATTTATTCTACACTTTCTAAAGACTCAGAAAATTTCCCTAAATATACATATATTCACAATATATTTTACAAATAACAATATTAATGTTGAGTATGTATTAAATCAACAGCAACCAAAATTCCTAGTAGCTTCCCTTAACTTTATAGTACTATACTCAGATCATTTGAGAACTGAGAATGAAAGTATGTTATCCACATCTCAACTTCTTTCGTGAAAACATTTAGATATGGTCTTATAGAAATATACAAATACTACTCTTTTAATATATACTTTGCAAGATACTCACCATCAGTATTAGGCAAAAATGATAAGGAGAGAGCCAGAGCAAATCCATTTCCAAAGTTTAAGGTCTGAAGGCATGTTACTAAGAAATAATAAATAAATAAATAAATAAATAAATAAATACACATCATGAACAACTAACACTGAGCTTATCCACATAGAAGGGTTGGGTGGCATCATCACGGCCCTGGTTGTTAACAGGAAGATGAGAGATATTAATCCCTGAGCTGGTAGACAAAAAACAAAGCCGAAGAGCTCTCTGTGAGATGGGGCTTACTTCCCATGAACACAAGCCCCACCAATCATGTGGGCTAAAATGGTCGCTTTTTAACCAGATTACAGTGAGCAAAATAACATATATGAAAAGGCTTAGACAGAATTTATATATATATATATATTTTTTTTTTTTAAAGATTTATTTATTTTATTACATATCTCCCCTTCCCCCCGCTGCGGCGACGCGCCGAGAGTGGTCACTGCGCAGGCGCGGCTTTCCCCGCTTGTGGGCGGTCTCTGCGTCCGTTCACAGCCGGCTGGCTGCGCTCCATCCGCGGGCGACCTGCCCTGCCCGTGGCGGCTCTTGCCCTGTCCGTGGCAGCTTCTTGCCCTGCCCACGGCGGCTCCGGCCCACCCATGGTGGCTTGCCATTCTCAAGGCGGTCTGCCCGCTAGGAGAGGTCCCCGGGAATCGAACCCGGGGCCTCCCATGTGGTATGCCAGCGCCCTATCCACTGGGCTATCGAGCCGGCCCCGACAGAATTTATATTAACAAGCAGTTTAGTATAGAGGAATTTTGAAAAAGTGCAGAAGAAATAGTTTAGAATTATAGCAATTTTAAAGCTGCCTAAAAGTGAAAATATGATATGCATATACTCTTTTAGTTGTCATTCATTTTGATAATTATTATTTCATTTGTCTGGATTATAATCTATGCCCAAACTTACCTTCAGAATCCTTTTTAGACCAGATTCTAACAGTAGAATCAGAAGCTGCAGAAACTATCAGTGTATGTAATGGGACATCTGATGCCCTCCTCTGGTAGACAGCACATACTGCATAAACAGGTCCTTCATGGCCTTGCAGATGGACTGCTTTTAAAAGCTGAACCAGAATGACAAAAACATTATGATTAAAAAAAGAATGACCACAGGAGCATATGTAGCTAAGTGGTTGAGCGCCTGCTTCCCATGTATGAGGTCCTGGGTTCAATGCTCGGTACCTCGAGAAAAAAAAAGGAATGACCAGTTTCACCTTCATTTAACTGGAGTTGCAGGATTAATGATACTGTTAAAATTCCTGACCCAGAAATAGGTCATCTCATTTGAAGGGAATATAAAAAAGTACAACCTTTCAATAACACTGTCTGGCTATATTACTAACACGAAAATATGCATACTTTTTGACACAACAATCTCACATCTAAGAATCTACCCTGCAGAGATAATAGCACATGTATGAAAAATAATAAAAGACACATACAGAAGGATATTTATCCCACACAATTTATAATAGTGAAAAACTGCAATCAACCTAAATTTTCCTTAACATGGAATTGATTAAATTATGGTAGAAATACATTGTAGCCTATATAAAGAATAATATAGATAAATGTCTGCTTATTATATGGAAAGATGCCCATGGCCTTGGAGAATAAAAAAAAAATGAGTTCAAAAAACTATGTGCATTGTAGTTTTTATTTTTAAATTATCTAATGTTTGTATTACTAAAAGTTTATATCAGATATCCCTGAAGCCCTTTTGATGCCACTGTCTACAAACAATGATGGGGTCCTATTAAATGAGGAAAACAGACATGTAAAAATAAATATTATCCACTGACTAAATCTAGGACAATATGAGCACCAAAATGAACAATGATAGTAATGAGTTTTAACCCATTGGGAAAAAAATAAAGAATTCATTAGTCCATACTTATGTTAAACAAATGCGAGAAGGGCAAACAAGTTCTCACAGTCATATTCATTCCATTTAGTTGCCAAGTCTCTCTAGTCTCCTTAAATATGAAAGAGTTTCTCAGACTTTCTTTGCCTTTCATGACAAAGATATTTTAGAAGAATACAGGCCAAGTTTACAGAATATCCCTCCTTGGGGATTTGTCTGATATTTCCTTATGAACAGGTCAAGGATATACATTTTGCCAGTAATACTACAGAAATTCTTCACATCAGGAAGCACATGATGAGAGTTTGTCCCATTTTTTGTGAAGCTAACATCGATACCTTAGTAAAGATGGTATCTGCCAGGTTTCTTTACTGTGAAGTTAAAATTTTTTGGGTAATAAGTAATATATGAGAGTATACTTTGAGATTATGTAAATATTCTATTCCCCACCAAAATTTCACCTGGTACTTTTAGAATCCACTCATACTTGCCTAGATCAGAGACTACTGTCACAGTTGCAAGATGATGAGTTGACATTCTCATCTTAGAAAAATGGCAAACAGGAATGGGAAGTCCCATTTCATTATTAACTCTACCTGCTTGCCAATACAAGATTATTCCTTTGGCATCATTTCTACTGCTATTTTGGGTCCATTTTTTAGAGTTTCATGTTTGTGAGATTCCACCATTTCCCTTAAGAAGTACCTTCTATAAATTATACTCTATTGTAATAGAGGTGTCCCTTCAATGTCTCCTTAGTTGTCTTCTCATATTACTTAGCAGAACTCTCACATTCAAGAAAGTAATACTTCCTTCCAAGGGTCTATACACTAACTTCCTTTAATCATTAATCTTTGGCTTCTTTGAAAAAGCATTGGAGGAAAAAGCATGTACAGTGTAATTTCTTTTATGTATACTTATACACACAACTAGAGGTCTGGAACAATGTTCATCAGAATGTTAACAGTTGAGATTTTGTATACTTTTTTCCTTCTTTATATTTTTCTGTATTTCATTTTTTTACATGTATCTGTATCATTTCCCCCTAAAACAGTAAAAGTATTAAAAATATTCATATCACATCTTTAAAGAAGGTAATAGTCTAATCATCAGCAAATTCAAACAAAACAAAACAGAAGAAATCTCTCAAGTTCACCAGCTTTCACTGTTCAAAGACCCAAACCTCTCATCACACCAGCTCAGATTCATTTGCTTTTATCACAAGTCAAGGGGTAATGAGCACCTGTGTGCAAAGGAATGCAGAGGTGGGGGGAGGAACCTTTAAGCCCTTAAGGAGCTTACAATGCAGCTCCTTCCCCCACAGCCTTATTCCCTTCACCCCTCTTTTATGCTTGCATCCTCCTTTTCTTCTCTCTTTCTGGCCCTTGGGGTCTCTCCCCTAACCCCTCCCTATCTACAGTGGCTGAATGGCTGTCTGCCCATCAGCTGCTTTCTTGGTCTAGTCCTGTCTACAGACAGAAGCTTGGGCCACACTGAAGAAAAGTATCTTCCTAATTTCACCTAAATGTCTCAAGAATGAGAGCTCAAATACTTCTCTTTCTGGATACTTTAACAAGATTAGCCAAATGGGAGTTAAGTTACTACAGTCCCCTTTGGTGGTCTCATTCAAGTTTAGGTAGCTGCAAAATCACCACCTCCAGGCCTGCCCTCTTTTTTGGAGGACAAGTCTAGGTCTCTGGCAGCAATCCAAATGACATGTCTACAACTGAATTCCACATCTTCCCTCCTACTCATCCTGAGTAAGCAAGACTTACCAATTTTTCTTTGTAGACGCACCTTTCTTACATGACCCTAAGTCCAATGTCTTTTGAGTACTCACCAGCTCCCCTCCCCTTTGACAACTATCTACTCAATACACAAATCATTTTTCTTCAAAACTATACCTCACATCCTTTCTTTCATATTGTTTCCTATACTAATTTGACACTCTGCTACCAGATTAATCTTCTTTTGCTATTCATACTCCTCTGTTTAGAAATCAATCACTTCCAAATGCCTGCTAATAAAGAACAAACCCTTGAAGTAATAATCAAATTCACACACAATCTAATCCTATTCTACTTCTCTAGTACTACTGCCCCTCTATGTATTATCTAGTAACATTTCCCAAACTATGTTACTTAGCATTCCAAGGAATGCCAATAGATTTTTAAAGAAAAAAAAAAAATGGTTTAAAAATGAAATATTTGGGAAATGCTAAACAAAGGTAAACAGTTTCCTCCGTTTCCCAAACTTGATTGTCCACAGATTCCTTTTTCCATGGAATTTCTTGAGAAATAAATAATCCTCTGGAAAAAAAACATTAGAAAGCCCTGCCCTAAATCTATCTAAGGCTCTACTAAACAGGATACTCATAATTCCTGGAGAAGATGGTCTCCTTTGTCACCTAAGCTTTTATTCATGCCATTTTTCCTACCTGGAATCCCTGCCCCTTTAATTCCTCCCAAGGAAATCAACCCACATTTTAAGTCTAACTCAAAGGCCACCTCTTGAATCTCAAACTCTTAACTCTTATTACAATATGATTGTGGTGCAGCAATTCAGAGCACCCCCCCACAGAGCTACCTTTGTACTTTAGTCATTCAAGTATATTTTGCCTTCAAAATGACACATGTAAGTCCTGAATGCAAGCACTCTGCCACATCTGTATCTTCTGCACATAGCTGTTCAAGTTTCTGATGTACTCACCTTTCACCTTTAATCTTTGCTCACAACGAGAACCAACCTAAATATTATCTATCAGTAGAGGCCTATCCATACCATTCACTGCACATTATATCACTCAGACTTGTGTAAATCTATATTCATATGGCAATGGCTGCCATATTAGTACAGCAGTAGTAATTCCTACTATCACTGAAAACAGAAAGAACAAACAGCCCATGAATGAACAGCTTGAAAATCATTCCAAAATGACTGGAAATTCACAGAAATGACTGATGGCATGTGAAAATGGGTACAGAAATTAAATAGACGAGTACAGGGCCTGTGAAGTCTGGAAGATACAGTGGCTGGGTTATAATAAGCAAGAATTAGGAAAAGTCATACAGGAAAAACATAGAAATGAGGAAAGAAATTGCAAATGAAAATAAAAGTAGATACAGCAGTCATTTCTTATAACTATAAACATGCACACTTACCTGATTATTCTCTATTTCCCAGTGAACCACTTGATTATCAGATCCTCCAGAAACTAATTCAGTAGAAGCAGCTGAAAAATATTATATCTCATGAAATATTTTTGCTTTATTTTTTTCCCAGACATTTAGCCATTTTGAAAAAGTTTCTCTAGCTACAGAAAAGATGTAAGAAAACCATATATCCTTTACCTAGATTCACCAACTGTTAACATTTTGCCATATTGCCTTAATATCTTGCTCTTTCTATACATGTATACACACAATTTTTTTCCCAAATCAATGGATTATGGAAAATTTGTCTAACCATTTAAAATTGAGCTACAGACCTCATGACCTCTGATCCTCAAATACTATACCATAATGTGGGACATTCTCCTATGTAACCACTAAACAATTACTGCATTCAAAAAATTTAACATAGATATAGTACAGTCCTTATAATTTATCCAACTGTCCCAATAAAATCTTCTGTAATTTTTTTTTAAGATCCAGAATCTAATCAAGAAGCACATATTACGCATTTAGCTGTCATATTTTTTTAGTCTCCTTTAATCTCAAATCGTTTCCCAGCCACCCACCTCTTTTTAGTGAGAGTCAAGGCCAACTGTTTTTGCAGTTCTCCTTAATGGCTGACTTTAACAGAACAGAGCTGATTTTCATATATGATTCTGCATTTAATCTGTTGCAATATCACATGTCAATGTGTTCTCTGGAAAACTCCACTGTATACTCATAACAGAATGATAATAAAAATAGTGAATAACTTCTTAGTGCTATTAAAATAACTTTTACCTCACAGATTCCTAAAGGTCCTCTCATCTAGTACATTCCTTCACTTTTCAGATGTTACTGAGGTGCAAACTCGGTCAATAGAGATGCAATGTGTTGCCTGAAAAAGCAATAGCTTGACCATGGCAGAAAGAGACTTCTGATTCCCAGCTGTGTGGGCTGAGCATGGAGCCCTGCTTACAGAATTTCCATCAAGGGCATAGAGGCTTTCAGTCAATGGTGTGGTGCCACTGCAGGTCAAGGGCTGTCTCTACCCTCATTCTAAGCACTGCTGTGTTATCCATGCTTCTATAAAGTAAAAATACTCTGCAGGTATTTCAGGGCATATAACTATGGAGATTTTTCTTTACTGGTCTACATTCTAATTATATAATAGTGGATAAACAAATGCTAAATTAAGAAAAGTGATCTAAGAAAAATGATTAACCACACTTTATCAGAAAACAATTGAGATCAGCATGAATAATCAGGTGGATACTTACAGCCATCCTGTTTACAAATCCACTGTATGCAATTGACCCGAGCAGTGTGGCCATTCAGGTTGGTGATAACAACCCTTTTCTTTAGAGAAAAAAAAAAAAAAATCAGTAAATTAGAATTTATCCTACAGAGGAATTAACAAATTAATAAAATCAGATTTCAGTGTTTGACACTAACAGGAGATCAAAATTACTTCAAAGAGATTCACCTTCCTTAATTCATAAAGTTTTAAGCACGGCTGAAGCAATCCATACACTGATTCATTCCTGCCTTTCTTGCCACTCTCCACATTTCCACATTAACCTCTCAGGTCTTCACCTGCCAGCTCCTGCTTATCTTCCCAAAGGGAGAGGATAAAAAAAAACATCCTTCTTCCTTCTCTGCCCTGACATTTCAGGCTAGACAAGGAGCCCAATTGAAGGTTTTGTTGCCAAAACCCCTTCAGTAGAGGAATTTGTGATTAATGGATACAAATTCAGGATAACATTATTTAAACCACCAGTGACACCAGGTCAGGAATCCACAACTGAAGTCCTCACAGGAGATCCCTGCAGGCTCCCAGCAGACCCTCAGACTCCTGCTATTACCAACTTCACTCCAGACTTGAGCTTCCTGTACTCCACCTATTTTTTTTTTTTTTTTTAAATTCTCAAGGCGGTCTGCCCGCTAGGAGAGGTCCCCGGGAATCGAACCCGGGGCCTCCCATGTGGTATGCCGTGGCCCTATCCACTGGGCTATCGAGCTGGCCCCTGTACTCCACCTATTAATGAAGATTTTAATTTTCTGAATATTGTGTCTTCCTCTTTACCACCTCTTTCTCCATTTGTTGCCAGCAGCACTGGCTTCATATCTGCTTTTATGCCAACCAGAATTTTCATGCCTGAGAAAAAGGTAAATGTGCATAAACTAATATATTTCACACGAGTTATTTGAGGTTGGGAAACAATTTGCTGTATTTCATTATCTCTCCCATTAGCCTGAGAATTCCTTGATGGACAGGGATTATTACCCATTATCTTTGTGTCATCTCCACCCAACCTAGGGTTAGCCCATACAGGGTCCTCAAAAATTTGCTAAATGAACATCATCCCCAAGACTTTATTTTAGTGTCTGACATAACCTTACTCCTGAACTTAACTAAATGCCCAACCAGCAAATATTTAACAATTCAAAGTACTTTTAGGCTCAATATACTTCTTTTTTGATGTGTTAAAATCTCCTAACATGCCTGTCAAGTTATCATTAAAATGAAAAATGTGACAGAAGACATAGGCACTAATAAACTACTGCAGAAAGATGGAGCGTCTAGAGAGGAATCATCAGTTCTTGGTTGAAGGTCACTGTAGTTTACTCTTAATGTTTTATGTTCTTTCTCTCGCCATTCAAAAATGCATTGCAAAAATAAACAAAAACTGGGAAGAGGCAAGCAAGTTCAAGATATGGGAAAAGCAAATAAAAATATTTCATATATAAATTTGGATCTGCAAGAAGTGTTTCAGGATAATGGTAATTAATCAAGTGAATAAAGCAGTGCGGTAAGCTACACATACAGCCTTCTCTCAGCTTTCATTTTCAGCATTCACTTTTTCTACTGAGGTTCATTTTGAGTAGTAACACTATTGAGTTCAAAATGAGCCAATAAGAATAAGGTCATAACCAACTCTGGATAGCATACAAAACTACTCACTTGAAAAGTCTGGTAGAGAAGGGTGAAGAAAACAATCAAGTGATCAACTGACTAGGTGAAAGGAAATAAAGTTCAGGGGATGAGTTAAGTCCTGTTATAACCAGTGCTTAGGATCACCACCCCTGGGACCTTTTTCCCAAATGGCAACTTTTTTTAAACGTCCATTCCAGTAGCTAAAATACAAGAAATATTTATTTGAAATTCCATACAACATGTTTATTAAAACAGCGAAGGAAATACAGAAGTGAGTTATTTGTGGAATGATGGCTTTCATACCTAATTTCAAATCTTTTAAAACCCAAACTTATTCTTGTAACGTAACTATAATTCCCACGAAAGACGTCTTCAAATTCCTCCTCGTTCGGGTTTCTACTTGGAGCTGTAAGGTCACCAATAGAGAAATGGGCCGCGGTGAACCCAGGTTAACACAGTGCGCAGGACGGCGAGGCAGAGTCCTCCGTGAGTACTGGTGACCCCTAGCCAGAGAGGACTCGACGGTGTACTCGGCCTTCTCAGTCCGGAGCGTCATCCTCAGACTGCCCGCAGAACGCCCAGCAGTGGGCATGGAGCGGCGGCTGCAAGGCCGCCCAGGCTCGGACCCAGCAGCGCGGAAGTCGGTGTCCGGCCACCGGTCTTACCTGAGGATCATAGAGCACCACGGAGCAGGACGTGCCAAAGGCCAGAAGTCCTCCGGGCCCCGGGCTCCAGCTCAGGACTCCTCGCACCCGATTCGGGCAGCAAAACACATAAGACGTCTCCAGCATAGAGGCCACCATGCTGCTGGACCATCAGCAGCCGGAACCTGAGCTCGTACTTCCGCCCTGCGAGCGGAAATGCTCTCACGGCGGCCTCCCACGCCGGCGTCATCCGGTCCGCGTTTCGTAGGCGGCCGAGGGCGGGGCGGAGGGGGGGGTCTCGCCCCTTCGCCGGCCCCGCCCCCGCCAGCTCCGCCCCTCCTCTGCACTCGCTAGGACCTCTCACTCCCACTCGAGTTGGCCCGGCACTAGGGAGTCGCTGCTTGCTCTCATTTCCCAGGCCGTAGCCCAACACCTGAGCGGGCCTTCTGTCCCTCGAGCGAACACCCGACCGGAGTGCTGGGAACCCTCCCGGAGAACCCGGGGCTCGCGTGCCAGGGCGGCGTCAGACGAGGCTGGCCCGGAGACCTTGGCGAGCGAGCGAGTCTCCAGCCTCATAGAGACGCAGGGTCGCGGATGGGCTCGAGGTAAGGATTCCCAACAGGCCTTGGCGCTCACATCCCGCTGGGCCCGCCCCACTTTCCCTAGCTCTGCTTCTCCGCTCCTCCCGCCCCTGCGAGCTCCGCGGCGCCCGAGAACACGCGGAGAAGCGGCTCCATCCTTCGCGGACGGGGTTCCAGGGCCGCAGTGCGCATGCCCCGCGGTCATGGCCCGCGGAGGCGCTGCTGCTGGGATGCGCGCTGCTCCCGGCGGTACTTAGTGATTGTCCTCGCTGTTCCGAGAGGCGAGGACCCGCAGGGCGCGGCTTCCCGGTGGCTCTTCGCGATACCTCTGCGCGGGGGGTGGCCGACCGGATGAGACCTCCGCTTCTCCGCGCCTTGTAGAGGTTTCTTGGAAGAAGAAACCTCTGCTCCGCACCCTGAGGACTCCCTGCGGGGAACTGAACCCGCGCTTCGGCCCGGGCGGTCGGTCCGGCAGGCTGCAGACCAGTGAGTCCCGTAGGCTGAAGGGGGCGGCAGAGAGGGCAGCCCCGCGGCGGGCGCACGCTCGCCTTGCAGACTTCCTAGTCTGGGGTACGCAGATGGGCTTCGGGGTCCACGAGGACTTTCTGAGGACACGGCCTATGTATTCTATTCCTTATTAGGAAAGGATATGGACGTGTTTTAAACTAAAAAGCCCTTCGAAGCAGTGTTGTGCCTTTTTGTGTGTTTTTTTGTTTTGTTTTGTTTTGTTTTGTTTTCCACTCGCCGTTTTTTTTGTTTTCTCCCAAGCCCTTTTCCTTCGGCTTTCTCTTTCTCTCCAACACTCACCGACTGGCAGGGAAGGAGATTCGCCGGCTGATCCGCAGTCGCCCTCGGAGCATCCTCCCTAAAGAAAGGCTTTGAGCTGGCCCCTGCGCCATGTGCGGTGCAGGTCGTTCCCACCCACCCCACTCCTGAATGATTTCTTAATGGTTCTCTTGTTATTGAATGAATTCCTAATGTTCAGGCCCGGAATAGTCTTCTTTCAGGGGTCTAGCCTTATGCTATTTATATAAGTCCATTTTCCACTGCTCCCAGTATAAGGAGTCTTTGTACAACACATGGCAGTTCACCGAGCTCTTCCACGTATGCTTGTTCACGTGGTTTTCCAGTTTACCCTGCAAAATAGGTATTACCGGATTTCCAAATAAGGTGGCAGGTATGAGAAACTGGTACAAGGAAGAAGAGCTGAAGGTGATAGAGCTAGTTTGGTCTAAGCTCTTGTTCTCTCCCTCCAGAATCCTACCTCTGGTTCTTTTAAGGCAAATGGATTTGACCGGCATCACATCCATCATTGATGCTGGACGTCTTCTGCGTCCTGA